>KZ507271.1:36914-54971 GCA_002844005.1 Limosa lapponica baueri
CTTTGTGGAAAATAAGCATGATCATTTGGGGGTTTTTGGGGTTTTTTTCTGGCTTTTTTTTTAGTTTAGCTACTAAAAAAAAAAAAAGTTAAAACTGTTTAATTTTGCATTTTTGAAGTTCTGCAAAGCATAGCCACTCTAGTGGAACATGGGTTAGAACAGGAGCATCCTATGTCATTTGCTGAAAAGTGAAAATATTACCTTGCTTCAATTCCTAGTTGTAAAAGTAGGAAAAAAGTAAATGGCTCTGTTTGCACTTTCCTTAACTGAACATGAAAGTCTTGTGGATAGGTACCAAAGTTATACACCAGCTATGAATGCCCATCCACATATTGGTAGCTGTGAAGTAAGGGATATAATTTAGTCTCAAATATGGGTCCCATAGCATGAGCTTGACTGTTCCATCAGCTCCCAACTGCTTAGAGAGATGCTACAGAAATGATGTCTGCTTAGAAATCTCTGAGCTGTCTTACTCATGCATGTTGAAGCACTGACTCAACACCATGCTCAGTTTATTTGAACACTAAAATCTCCAGAACCTTCTCTTGAGCTTTCTGTTACTCATGTAGTAATGAAAGATCTTTTGTGCCTCATTTGGGTGAAGTAGGTAATTATCTAGTAATAAAAGCATGATGTCTTGTGTGGGCTACCTTTGCGTGTGATCAGTAGATCTGCAACTCTGATGGCGACCATGGGATTGGCACAACATTCAACTGAAGCAAGAAAAGATCCCTGGCGTGTGTAGATGTGAAGGTAGATGTTCAGCTCTTGTCTTACTCCCTAAAGTCTGTGTTTGTGTATGCCCTACGTTAATATGTCTATGCAAAAGTAGCCTAAAGTAACGTAACAGTTCCCTAGACAAAGGTATCATTTCATGTTTAAGGATTAAAGCATACGAAGTATAAAGGTAAGCATCAGCATTTTTTGAAATAAACACACAATCATAATGGACTCTATCGACTGAAAATGCAATTATAGGTTCAAATAATTTCAGATAGACATTGTCTATGACTAATCTTTAATAGCTATAAGCCATTTGCTTAGTTACCACTTTGAAAAGACATTGAAATTTGTAATGAATAATACTAGAAATGATATGACCTCAGGAAAAACACAGCAGCATATGCAATTAATTATGCACTTTGCAGCTCAAGACACTGTAGGTTTAACAAAACATATATAATTCCATAAGCATGTGCCTATGAAGACAGTCTGAGGGACTGGATTTTTTTAGCCCTGAGAAGTGAACACTTCAGGGGTAACTACCGCAGGCTGACAATACCTAACAAAAGGGTCTCCAAGAAGATCGACCCAGGCCCTTTACTGAAGTGCAGAAGAAAGGGAGATGATAGGCATAAATTGAAACAGAGGGATCCTACTGGGTATAAGAAAAAAATAAAATGGCTTTGAGGATAATCAAGCACTGGAACAGGTTTCCCAGAGGCTGCAGGATCTTTATCCTTGGAGGTTTCCAAGACCCGTTTGGACAAAGCCCTGAGCAACCTGCTCTGAATTCAGTGTTGCTTCTGCTTTGAGCAGACGGTCTCCTGAGGTCCTTCCCACCTGGGTGACTATATGCTGCTATAATTACCCGATCAAGTTAAAGTTTCCAGTAAAGAACTATGACCTGCTCAAGGGCTGACCAAAAGAACAGGCTTACAGGAGAAAAGCGCAGGTATGTTTTTTCTCTCACGCCTTTAACAAGAGCAAAACAAAATAACATGTATTTTATTTTTATATATAAAAAAACCTATTGTGGTATAAAGACTTTTTTCCCCCAGAGACACTCAAAATTCTTTTAAGAAACAAAGCAAGGATCTAGACAAATGGCTGAAAAAAAGAGACATGCAGCAAACTCTAGCTCAGAATAAAGACTGGCATTCATTCCCTGGGAATTTTTGTTCATCAGGATTACATTACAGAAAGATAGCTGTCATGAATGATGGTGTTCCTATCGTCACGTAATACATTACAGATCTATATACAAGATCTAGTAAAACTAACTGTTTTCCAATGTTATTTATTTACAGTAAATATATTTCAACTTCAATGAATAGTTAAAGCTATGGTACTAACAAGAAACATTTGCTTGTAGACAACCCGATCTAAACAATATAATATCCAAGGCAAGCCTGGTTAAATTGAGCTTTTTCAGTTTGTTTTCCTATTTACATGATCTTTTCATACTGGCCTCAGGTCTGCTTCCATTTAAGTCACTGACAAAAGTTTCGTTGACTTAATGGGAACAGATTGGGCCCTCAATTTTTCATTAACCTTAAAATAAGTGGAAAGAAGACACATCTGTTAATCTAAATGTATGATTCAGGAGCTGTAGCCCTGGAGATCTCCAGGCATCTCAGACAATGCAGAAGCCATGAAGAAGCAGCTCTGCTCAGCACATTATTCGTTTTTTGCCTCATCCTGAGGCCTTGAATTCAGGGACACATACACTGGACAGTAGTTGCTGGAGGTTTAACTCCTGAGATTAGGACATAGTTGGCTAAATGTGACATAAAATCAGTCCTCCATGCCCACAGTTTTAAACTCCTAGTCTTCCCGTGTTCGCCCCCATTTTCTGGATAAAACATCGCCAATGACTGAAATGGCCTGGGACAGAGAAAATGTGTGAGCCATTCAGTTCATACACTTAGGTGCTGATGTATTTGCCTGCCCAGCCCTGAAGAGCTGGCTCAAAAGCAAGGATATGATTTTCAGGTAATAAATTGGGAAGATTTATTTCATATGCTTTGAACGCCTTTGATAATTATCAACACTAGTTATGGATTGGTTTGTTTCATGAATTTTTTCTTATATCTTTCACTGGGTCAGAAAGGGTGAGAAAATGAATCACCTCAGATATTTAGGATGAAGCACACTGCTTCATGACATGCAATTTCTGGCATAATCCATTACGATTTTTTCCTGGAAGCCCAAGACAATGCACCAGGAATAACCACTTGGTCATCAGGGGCCTTGTTATAACACCAACACAAGAAGCTTCTGCTCACTTCAGTCCCAGTCTGAAGGAGTTCAGTACCCATTCCCCGGGAAAAGGAGCTGCAACCTCAGTTCTACCATGGGTTTGAACCAGGAATGGATACATTCAGTCATTGCAGGACTTTTGTCTGCTTAACTAGAGTCAGAAAGTCCTCAGTCCTGTTCTTTCCACAGTTCCTTCCCTTCCAAACCTTCCACAGAGATAAAAGACATTTACCATGGAGAGGGAAGTGTCTCAGGAGCCCAGAGCTTATAAAGACAAATTAACAGGCTGGCTTTTAAGCCTGACGTAATTTGGAACTAGCATCAATTTAGGAATATTGTGCAAAACTACTCTTGCTGCAAAACCCACTGGTCTTCCTTCTCAATGCTTATTTTGAGAAATCAGAAGCTTAATTCAGATCCAAACCAGCTCAGAATTTATGTCATCACATAAATTGCTTTAAAGTTTTACAGAGTATATTAACAATGTTCAGTTACATATGATGGATGTGGATTTGTTAAAAAAAATCAAAGGTTACAGACTAACAGTATTGGTTCACATCTACCCTGCAAATACTTTAAATGAAAATATTATCCTTTCTGTTCTTCCCCCTGCCTCAAAATTTTAAAGATTCCTATTCCCATGATGTTCTCCTTTTATCTTTCCATAATGGTAATAACATACTTACTGCTTGAGATGGCTTTTGTAGCTCCAGCTGCACTTCAGCATTTAATCAACTATAAAAGCCATTTATTGCTTCATAGACTCAATCTCCAGGAACATTATCACTTAACTATATGGTTGCCCAAAGCAACAAAAAGAAAGCTGTCTATATAGTACATATACAACCCATTCATCTTTTTGTGTAGTTCTAGTATCCAAGAGTAAATTATGGCTATTTTGTATCAATAGTAATGTACCTTTACAAAATCAGTGAAAGAAAATGCACATACTATGCTCACACTAAAACTATTTTTAGTGAAAACCACCAGCTGGTAACTTCAGCTCCCAAATTATTAAAAAAAAAATAAATACAGCCTCTTGGATGTTTTATAAGGCATAGAAACCAAAATGACGCTATCCCAGTGCTCACTGCTGAGCCAAAAGCAGGGAATGTTTCTCTCTCATCTGCATCATTTTCCTTTTTTCAATACAGAACATCCTGTTCTCTGCCATTGGATTTCTCAGTTATTCAGTGTAGCTCTTCAAGTTGGCCTTTGTCTTTGCTATACAGAATAATTTACTATCATCAGCAAATTTTACCATAATTTTGCGAATGATTCATGACCAGGTTGAATAACACAAATTCTTTTAAAACTCTACCAATGAATACCATCTAATATAAAAATCAGCATTCCTATCCTGTTTTCTGATTTGTTTTAATCAACACAAGCATGTTCTTTCTTATCTTATTCTTCTCTTCTCTTAATCTTCTAGAACCTTGTCTACTGGCACCCTGACTTGAGGCAGATCCTTTGCTTCTGTAAAGAACAGTTCCAGCATAACAGCTTCCCTAGGCTCCTGTCCTGGTTTTAGTTGGGGTAGAATTCCTTCAAGTAGCTGTTGCGTTTTGGATTTAGTATGAGAATAACATTGATAACACATACTGTTTTAGTTGTTCTAAGTAGTATTCATATTAGACAAGGACTCTTTCAGCTTCCCATATGTAAGAAACCAACAGAGAGACCCAGGCCAACAATTAACATCTTACAAGCTGAGAGGGAGCACAGACAGGACAAGCTGGCCAAAGGAATATTCCATACCATAGATGTAATTCTCAGTATATAAATGGGGGCTGCACAGGGGGCAGGAATCTGCAATCACTGCTTGCGATGGGATGGGCAACTAATCATCGGGTGGTGAGAGAAACTCGTATTCTATCACTTTACTTTGTATATTCGTTTATCATTATTTTCCTCTTCCATTACTGTTTTATTACACTGTCTTTATCTCAACCCATGAGTTCTTTTTTCCCCCCTCCTCTCTCTACCGCAGGGGCCGGGGGGGAGGAGGCGGGGAAGTGAGCAAGCAGCTGTGTAGTCCTAGTTGCTGGCTGGGGTTAAGCCACAACAACTCTTTCCAAGTGAAGGTGGCTACCAAAAAAAAAAAAAATTTAAAAAAAAAAATCAGTTAATTCCCCCCGTTAGTCTAATCATCCTTGAATACTCCTTTACCTTCTACAGAATAAGACCTCTAGAATAAGAAGGCTGTATCCTGTATCCCTTCCTCATTCACATCTTCTCCGAGGACCCCAGAAGTTCATTCTTATGGTATATTCCAAATACCATTTGCCCCTGCATGAGACAAGCATAGCCTTCGCTTCTCTTCCCTGCGTACTTTTCTTCTCATTCATTCTTTGAGTCATTAGCCTTTTTATACTAATGAAAAAAACTGACTTGTACTAAATAATTAACTGTTTGATCCTTTTGGGACCTCTAAGTCTTAATGTAAAATTTCAGTTCTCTTGAATGTTAAAAAAAGGAAAGTTTCTCTCTGAAGAAATCAGAAGGAAGTCCCATAGCACTCTAACTCAGTTTTGGCTTACCCAAATCTGATCATATTCCTGTTGATAACTTTTCAGAAGCTGTTAGGTAAAGCTTTCAATGAATTACTCACTGAATCTTAGTGATTTAAAAAAAAAAAAAAAAGAAAAAGAAAAAAATCATCTCTTCAATTTCAGCTTTTGACAAAAGACTGAAGGAGGTCTAAAACATCCACTTGATGTATGATACCTTCACATCATGTTTTCTCTACCAAATTCTCCTTTTATTTCTAAAGCTGATTAAGTCTGCATTTCTAAAGCAATGCAGTCTTGGCTCTTTGGAGCAAAACTGTGCATAGTCTTATAAATCCAATTACTTATTTTTATCATCTAGAATTCCATAAATATTAGTATTTATAAGATTATTTTTCAGAATAATCAACCCTAAGATCAAAACAGTCAAAAGAAGAAACACAGATTTCACTTATTGTTACACACAGGAGTAGTGTGATTTGGTTGGTTTGGATTTTTTGTTGGGGGGTTTTGTGGTTTTTTGTCTACAGTATTTGTACAGCATTTCAGCCTTGCTCCTACCATAACTGCACTGAAACTGATACGTAAACTGAAGGGAAACACTCCCCCTACTGCTAGAATTCACTGTGATAAAAGGCAACAGATGTTGAATAACACAAATCAGTAGCCGAGGACACAATACAAAAACAAAAAAGGAGGAAAATTGATTTACAAAGGCATCCCAGGACACAAGATATTTGTATGTCTACATCAGTAAAGCCTCTGAATTCAATGGACATGCTACCCAGCATTTAAACAATATTGTATTAGCCAGAAGTGCAAAGTCTGCCCTTGTGCACTAAATTGTTCATCTCCAAGAGAACAGAGATTCCTACTTCATTTCTGCAAGCATCAGAAGAAACCAGATTCCCCTTCCTTGTTGCTGTACTCGCTCAGGCAGTGTCACTTCTCTGTTGAGAAGGCTGACTGGGGAGGAGCGAGGCAGGAAAGGCAATGCCTTGGCACGTTTCTGCTATGTGCTCCCCTTTGATCTGCTCCTGTCTGCCAGAACATGGGACAGGATCCAGGCCCACCTGAAAGCTCTGCGGCTTTCCTACAATAATTTATTTCAAAATAAGTTCAAATTTGATAAACTCAGTGCATGCTTTCTCACCTAAACCAGAGTACTCTCTGTACCAACTGACCGTTTCAGTTCAGCACAAGAAGGTGTTGTAAGTAAGGTGTAGAGATAGATAAATAGTAAGGTGTATACTTTTAGCACACTCTCCCAAAAAAAATTCTTCTTCAAAACCGGAGAAGACTAGGCTTGACATACTTAGCAAGAAACCAGCAAAAAGCCTAGGACACACATCAGTGTGTTAAACAGTCACTTATGTCCATGAACTAATGGAGTGTTAGAGTTGACAACTACTTCAGTATCAGGTAAAGTCACATTTTCAAGCTATGGAAGTAGGTTGGGAGGTGCTTGGTTGAGGCCATTCCACATAAACCTGTAACTGCAGCAGGTCATACATAACAGGGAATATCACTCCTAGTTCTGACAGTGACATTGTCAGGCCACTTAAAGGATTATGCTCAGATCTATGTTCTCTTAGCATCCTTATGAACTTTCACAATCTACAGCTAATGAATGAAGGCAACGGTAATAACAGACTTGATCCAACTCCTACCATAAAGATAATGGGAATTTTTCATAGGTTTTATGGACCCAGGTTTGAATTAGAACTATTGTGGATTTCTTGCAGCAAGCACTACAGCCAGTCTTTCTTCAGCTTCCTGCAGTGATTTACAGCACGTTAGTTTGATCACTGAGTAGGAATTGGAAAAAACAAAACAAAAAAAAAAAAGGCATTTTCACATTAATACTAATAGATATTCCATAGTTGTTTGAGCTTTCCTGATCATATTACACCAAAGTGGGGCAGAAAGAGTTGTAGCAGAGAAAAAGCAATCAGAATGGATAAACCTCTGACATACGCGTAGGGCTGGGCAACTGAAAGACATATGCATCATCAAAGCAAGGGGGAGACTGAAGCATAACCAAGGTTAGGGTACATTCTGGATCTAGGATAAGGAGATTTGGGAGGGAATAGATAAGGGGATGTGGAAAGATAAAAACGTGTATGAAAGCGGGAAAGATTACGAAGAACACAAAGCTGACAGGGCACAGGAAAAAATGTAGAGCTGGAATGTGAAAATCAGGACTGTGAAATGTTTCAGAGGATTACAGAGCCAAGGGAGGTGCAATATAATGATAAAAATAGTGACAAGGAAAGAGAAAGGAAGGGAGAAACTGAGACTTTGTGCACGTAATTCGTGCATGTAATTACTTTGGAATTAATATCAAAGTAAGCAGACAAGACTTTTGCTGTTTTCTGCAGTCCTTGTCCACAGCCAAAAGCACTGATATTTGACTACTTTATGAGGAATCGCAAAGATTTGGTTTAGATTTACAAAATATATCAGTTGAATTGCTTGATATTTAAAGATACTAGATTAAACATGTCAACGAACCATCAGCTCCACTAATATGTTTGAAAAATCTTAAAGGATGCTGCTAAACACTCAATAATCAGCAAAACCTTCAGTAGGAGCTAGAGAAGACATTATTCTTATTACCCATCTTGTGACACTTACAGAAGCTATGCCAAACACAGATTTTGTCTATGATTTCCATGTCCCTTAAAATTTAAATGCAGACAAGAGCAAGTCTAGAGGTCCCTGTTTAGGTTACAAGTTGGGCACATGCTTCTAACTTGATGAATCATGGGCTGCTCCTGACATGTAACTCAGTGCAGGTTAACTAGTGAGGTTCACATCTTCTGCATTACATAGGGTAATGGCATGAGTAATGGGACACCAGGCTAGGTCATTTTCTCTAAGAATTAATAATTTTAAAGAACAGAACTTAAGTGAAGGCACATCTCCATGTTTAACTTTTGCACTGGAACATTTATATGGTATTATCACAATAGAGGCATGGCTGAGGTCAAATCACATGCTCTACTTTCATTTGAGGAAATTTCTGTGAATATTTTCTTTGCATTTTTCCCAGTACTTTTATGAATAGGAGGAAACTTGTAGATAGCTGTAGATAACCTGTGGATAGACGCCAACTTTCTACTATTACAACTGCAGTCAGGAATGAAAAAAAAAAAAGCTAGCTACTGCAAATGCTTAATACTACGTTCGCGTCCAAATAGAAATTATGAAATGGTAGGCTTTTAAAAAAAGTGCTTGACTAAAGTACTGGATAAAGTAAGTCTAAGTGGTGAAAAAAGGATAAAATTGTTAGCATTAGGGCACACATTAGGGCTTTTCTCATGAAACTGTCTATGTTTCTAAGCTGTTACGCAAAAATGTCTCTGAAATAAAAAAAATAAGGTTTTCAAAAGCAGTGACAATCCTCTACAACTTCTGGGAAGAAAGACTGTGACAATGTCTTCACAGAAAATATAGTTGCATCACAGGAACAAACTCCAGTACATATGACCTAATTTAATCTCAATCACAGATATTTACTTAAGCAAAATCAGACAGCTCATGCAAATAAATTTAATCATTTTATATATGAGACTAAAAGGGAAGGAAATTTAAGGGATAATAAAACAGAACTTAAGACATTACTAGTTTTATTAGAGAATGATTTTTATTTTTATTACATTTCTTTGAATTTACTGCAAGAAATTTGAGTTCCAGACTTCATCAAAAGCACATCCTGGCATCTCCACTGCTAATGTTGAAAGCTGAAATCTTTCCTGAAGCTTTTAGTGATTTTTCAGAGTATGAAGGCTACAGGAGATTTTGGGTAGATAGAGACTTCGTCTAGGAACCAACAGACAGAGGTTGCACTTGAGGCTCTCCGACAGGCTTCCTCAGCTCCCCATAGAGAAGAGCACAACAATAGCTGTATTATTCTCTTTGGGTTAAAAGCCCACCATTTAGTTACTGAGATTAACCAAACTATTGTCTGCCAGCTCAAGCCTCCTCATGTGTGTTTATAGCCAGCTGAGAACAGAAGGTTTCACTAAGGTTTAAACTAACATACTGTATCTTCCTTTAGCCATGAAAGCAGATTAGCTAATGCTTCTTGCTGCTCGTTTCCAGATGACAAGAAGAGTACATGCAGAAGCCATTTCTCAGATGAGGAGCTCTCAGATGAGGGAGAAGCTATCTTGATCATTTCTTATGTCATGACCATACCCTTATTATATGTATACAGAGCCTCAAATAACAGATTCTTCTCAACAGATCCTCTGAACAATAATATTTTAGCCTTTCTGCCATTCTGTTACTTTATAAAATGAGAGCTGCCTTCTCTCAAGGGGATTAGAGCTGACACTCACTAAAACGGCTGCAGTGATGAGTTGGATATCTCTGCTTAGGCATAATGAAAAAATAAGTTGTACAAGACATTTTCAACCTTCTTTAAACTTCCTACAATTAAACACATTAACATTTTAAATTCTAATATTTTAACAGCTGTGTAGGGATTTCCTTTGCATTGTGAGAACATCCTGGCACTCTGCAAGAAGTGAGTGCCAATATTTGCTGTGTTCCCATCCAGAATCCCCAGGGCTTTCCAAATTGTTTCAAAAGGTACAGGTGAAATAATTCTGCATATCCAACTCCTCTGGGTTTCCAACCTTTCCCAGTCCACTCAACACGGTTCTGCCACCTAGATATTACGCACCATTTGTGAGCACCAGTTGTGGGCACCAGACTAGTCACAAGCGTTTCTATGACTTCTTTCTAGTGCAAAAGGCAGAAAATTGACATTATGCAGTTTGGTTTCATGACTTTCATTCTCAATCTAGACCCTAACAATAATTTCTGGACGACTTTTTTTTTTGTTGTTGTTGATCCAAAACATTTGAAATGTATGTACTTAAGCCTGGTTGAGAAGAAGATTTCATCTGACAGAGATTTGAATGAAATACAGCATAGCTCCTTCAGACACTAAATACAGCTTACGCCACAGTAATCCTCTGAATTCAATGAGCTCGAGATGAGTTTGGCTCTCCCGATATCTCGGCACCCACGGCTGCTGCAGCGCGCTGCTCCATTCGCTGTGCTGAACTCACCTGCATAAAACCTCTGCAGGAAGGCTGTGGGCATGACATTCAAGTTGTGGGTTTAAGAGCCCATATTTAGGCTCCTAAAACTTATTATAATCTATATATAAACACATACATAAAACTAGCCTACATTTCACATTTTCTGAAAGTATTCCCTTCCAAATGGCTTCCAGAGGGTCAGTGCTTCTGTCGGGAAAAACACCCCAAAGTAAAAACTCCACCAAACAAACAAGCAAACAAAACCCACCGAAAAAAGGGGCAGTTATGATACAGGGAGAATGAGAATGAAATAAAGACAGCAAAGCACAGAGATCCATCTCTCACTGCAAGGCTGCTGTGCTAAATTAGAGTGCAGGAGCAGTTTTTATTACCTACCAAAAAGAAGATATATGGGGCTATTTTAGATGGGTTTTGGATACCTAGCCACCAAGCTGCCCATCTAGAACAGCACAGGTCTCCATTAGCTCCTGTGCCCTATCACTGTACCCTCTGCAGATGTCTCAGACATCTCAGGAGATCTAAAATGTCACCAGGTGTCCATATTCATGCAGTGGAGTCCTGCTGCAGATGTCAAGTCCTGGCTATTTACTGATCTCTCAGTAAATAAGAATTATTCAGGCTGTTTTAACTCCTCTCCCCAAATATCAATCTGTCTCAACACAAGCTACTCCCGTGTGTCATTATTTCCTTCAAACAAATAGAATAAACTCCTTTTGTAATTGCAGCAATCTGTCTCAACTCTGCAACAGAAAAAAATAACCAGAACCAGCTTCTCAGTGCACATCTACTTCCGAAAAGCAGCAACTAGTCTGACTAGACTGAACAGTGGGTTTTTAAACCAGAACAGAACTATTGTAGTCGAGGATTAGAAAAGACAACATATTGTATGCAGCTTTGGTGTAAGTTATTTATTCCTACTCAGTTTATTCCAATTCTGTTTTAACATATTTACATACATGGAAATCCCCTTGAAAACCTAAAATAACAAAATGTGAACAAATCCATAGGGGCAAAAATACTAAGATTTTATTTGGTCCAATTCCTACATAATGGTTTGAATATAATGAAACCTTTCTCAGAAGAAAACAAAGTCTGATTTAAGAAAAATATTAAGTAAAGGAGGGAACAGACCTGATAGAGCAGTATTATGATTTCCTAACTGGCAAAAACCTATCAAAACAATAAAATGGAAGACTATGGTTAATTTGAGAAATGTAGTCGAGTTACTACTCCACAGGGATCTGCCCTAGTATTAAATTCCATTCTATCTAGATTATATTGTTCTCAAGCAGCAGCAACAAGAGAGGCAGAATAAACTCAGACAATACTTTATCTGCATTGCAACTTGCTCCAAGTCAAGCCCTTTGTTATGCTCAACCGAGCAATGGACAGGCTATCGCTGCTCTCTGACAGCACTTCCCCAGGCTGGCCTAATAATTAAAAATAAATCCAACCATACCATGGCAGTATTTACACAACGTTACTCACTGAATAAGCTTTCATGATCATCTTCTTTCGTTGTAATACTATATTTTAAAATGCGTGCTTGTGAATTCTGTGGAATCCCATCAAGAAGGAAAAAAATAAATGTGTAATTAAGCCATTGCAGGAAGCACCCACCCGCAGAATCACTCAGGATACAGCGCTGGCAAACCAGTGCTACTAGAGATATATTTGAAGGCCAAGAAAACATAACTGGCTCCAAATCTGTAGGTACTAAACTTAGACAGGGACTAGCTTTTTCTTCTTGTGTCCTCAGGGCATATTCTCCCCTCTGAACTCTTCTAGGACATTCATTTTCACCAGTCCTTGACTACCTACCAATGGCTGAGATCCATCACAGACAAAGTAGGACTCCTAAAACCTAGAGGGATATTTAATGGTACTTTATGCAGCATTAAACAAGGCAGTTAAAAAAAAAAATAAATAAATAAATAAAAAGGTTTGATCGGAGATTGAAGCAATGCCTATTCCATTAATGTCTGTTCCCCTGTGGTTCCTTAGCTGTTTCTTGGTCATACTCTTTTCCTCCTGCACATCACAAGGGTCAAAGCAATTTTTTGAGGGAGTCTAGAGGTCACATGAAAAATAGCATTCATTCAAAACACGGAGCATACGAAGTTATCTTTCTCTAAGGCTTCTGAGTTTCTTTCTTCTGGGACCCCTTATCTTCAATTCATTTTTATTCTGCATGGTAAGAATAAGTACACAGGAAGATTTGGGCTGGTTTTCTCAATACAGTGTTTAACTCCATAATGATTTCCTTCAGGCATATTTCAGGTGTTCTAATTCATTAAAATCGAGCTATTTCCAAACAAACTAAAACAAACATTGGGAACTGTGAATAGCTAAAATTTAAACATCGGTTTCAAAACAAACAAAACCACTGATACTAGCAATCCTAACCCACTCATTTCTTGACTTCTGTTTTCAAATTAACAACATAACAATGCACAGCTTGAATTTTGCTCCCAGGCTGGTGTTTAAAGAAAGTTTCTTTTTAACGTTTATTATCCTTCACCTACTTCTCTCTCTCTGCTATCTAATTTCTTTACTCTTCTGTCTCAGGACTGGAGCTAATGAGATCAGGCTGACCTGGCTGCCCAGAGAGGCAGCAGATTTGCCCCCTCTCTTACACCTTTCCCCTGCAGAAACCTGACGCACCATTGCAGGCACCGCGGAGGGTCCCTCACGGGCAATTCCCTCCTGCCTTCTCTTCTTTGAGCAAGCAACAACAATGTAGGCACCGCTGTGGCTCTGCAGATTACAAAGACACAAGTAATAACTTTCCTATCATATAACAGTGGATCTACCCACCATCTTTGAAATTAGAAATTTCCACTTCCAATAATAGATTTTAACATAAATAAGAGCCTCACAGTGATACCATTCAATATAAATACCATTCAGGTATTTAAGATGGAAATATGGATGAAAAAGAAAGGACAACTAGACAGATAGCAGGTGGTTTCCATCACTATACGCTTTCCACTCATAGAAATTATGGATGAGTGTATATTTTTCATCCAACGTTACTCATCTTCCTTACTTAAAAATAGCAATTTTCACAAGCAGCGAGGACCTGGGTAATAGAACAGAGAGCAAATTTTCAGAAGGGCACCAAGGAGGAAGGCTGGGAGGAGCCGCCAGTACCCTGAAGAGCATAACTAAATCTTGACAAATTGGAAATACACTTTGAAAAAAAAAAAAAATAATGCTGCTACTCAAGACAATCACAGGGGATGGGACAGGGAACCCTGAGAAGGAAAATGAACTGTAATGAGGAACAGAGTTCCTTACATGTTTTCCTAAGGATGAGAAACAACTGGCTTAATAGTACAAAAGGACCCATGGATTTCAATGGATCCACCATCCATTGGTCAAATATGTCAAACATCTTAGGCTGTTGTGGAAAGGGCAAACACCCTAGGAGGAGGAGAGCATCAAACATATTTCCATCTATTTCAAAAAGTGCAACTGTAAACTGTTGTAGCAGACTCTCTGCTGGCTGGCAGAAAGTATGACTAGTGTCTGTCCATACATCAAGAGAGATGTTAACCACTGGACAGAGTCCACATGGTAGCAGTAAGAATAAACAAAAGGAGAGCGGTGAGGGGTGGTGGCGGCAAAACCCCAAACCAACAATCAACTAGGACAGCTTAGTCTAAAAATAAAATGACTAATGAAGAGCTAGAACACGAAAACAGTCTTCAATTACTCAAAAGGCTGCTGCCAAGAGTAAGATAGTAGCGTTTGCTAGAGATTATTAGCAAATGATAGACCCAACGTCTAAGAATGATTAATATGAGGTTGCTAAAGAGCTCACTTGAAAATCTTCTCTGACACAAGCGAAACAGCAGGGTGTAGCCATTTCTGAATTGGTTTTGCTCCTCTCTGTCAGATATTATTTCAATGTTCAACACAACTTCAGGGGTTTTGTGTTTTTGTTTTTAAATTACTATTTTTGATATTATTTCATGACTAGGAAAGCTCTCTCACAACAGCACTGAGGCTGTAAGAACGACAGAAGAACCTCAAGCGTTGACTTTCAGGAATGTCCAGTGAACACTACCAAAAGTTCAACCATTACTTTTCCACAGTTCAGTAAAAGCTATATTTTATTTCTTAGTTGAAATGCCACAACGTTTAGAAAACAAAGAAAGTAAGAAAAAGCATGCCCATTTTCTTTACAACTTTGACAGATTTCTACCTTGATTCATGTTTTATTTGTGCTCAGGACTTTCAAATGACATTTGACGTCCAAAAACTTTATGATGGAAGGAAGATTATCAAATGGAATATTTAAAGGAAATTTATACAGTATTGCAGTCATTAGGAAAAAAATCTTTTGCATAAATGCAAGTCAGACAGCAGGATAAGGAGATCATATTTTAAACAGATACTGTACTACATTTTTATTAAATACTATATTAATTTGTTGAGACTATTAGGGAAAAGAATCAAATTAATGTAAATAAACATTCCATGCAGCTTTTACTGGATTTTCATAACTTTCAATTGTTTCCAAGCAGATTATGACAAGAAGGTTATACAAGAAGTATGCCAGGTACCTCCAGAGATCCCCCCGCCCAAGCCCCTGCTTAAAGCAGGGTCACTGAGCAGGTTGCTCCGGGTCACATACAGCTTTTGGGTACCTCCACAAGCGCTCTGAGCTCCCCGTGTCAAGGGTTGATCCACCCCAATAGTTTAAACAACAACAAAAGTTAATTTTTATGTATGAATGCATTCTCCTACATTTTAATTTGTGCCTCTTGCCCTGTCACTGAGCAAAGTCTGACTCTGTCTTCTTTACCCCTCCATCAGATATTTATACACACAGATAACATCCCGCTGATCCCCCTTCTCAGTGAATTTCCACCGAGAAGAGGATACAAATTTCTGCTTTCAAGAAGGATGTTATGGAAATCAATCCTAGTCAATGCACGAGGTCAGGGCCAGCACTTAGCCTGTTCCATCTATACTAGAGAATCAATGTACGAGTGACACACTACAGTAAAAATAAAGCCCTTTTTAGGTCCCAGAATATGAGGAAAATACAACTGATATAAGCCTGCAGTTCATTCAGGCTGGCAGGCATAGTTACCCATCACAAAACATACAAGCTGGTAATCAGAGATGGCTGTGAATATGATACATTGCAACAGTGCTACAGATGAGCACACTGGAAGACAGGAAATTCAGTAAGGACACTTCTGCTAATCTCAAACGCCAGTCTTAGTGAAATTAGTGGCAAAATTCCCACTATCATCACTTGGGACCAAGATCTGGATTTACACCAGGCAGCTGCGAATAATGGACAGTGTGAGGGAAAGTTCAGATGTTGTAAGAGCCTGGATTTCACAGTGATGTCCTACTGTTCTTACATTTCTGCTCCAAAGGAGTCAGCTCTGCTGAATCCACTGGAAATTGGACTGGTACCCATCGTCTTTCCCTCTTTCATGTCAGGATGTTTACACATTTGCCTTCCTAATATCCATAGCCCACATTCCTTCCTTCCTTCTGCAAAAGACTCCTCACTTCTGCCAACAGTAAATCAGCCTCCTGCAATATCTGTGCATGAGGGAGCAGAATTTCCTTGTGAAAAGTAATGAAAGCAGTGAATTTCAGTTTAATGTCTGCTAAGTCTGTCTGGGGTACACATCCAGCCTGCTCTTTCAGGGCAATGGATTTGACGATGAATAGGTTTCCAGAGGTTTAATAAAAATCCTGTTTCTAATATCCTAAATTACCTGGAGGCACTGAGACTGATAAACTGAGCTTAGGTTGTGATTATGAGACTTTGTCTTGATTTGCTAACATCCTTTGCCTGTGGTCAAGTTGTTAATTCTGACCATCCTCTCTCATAACTTAAAGCTACCCCCAAAAAACCTGTCATTATACTCGGAGTCAGAAAACTGAGGAACACTCTGAAAATACTTTCATGATGTTATTTCAAAGCTATTATCAAAAACAAACCAGACGTTGCAGGTTACCTGCTGTAGAGGTTTTGAACTGAAGCTCTTTGCTGCCCTCTGTAGATACAAGCAAAACATGAAAAATCGAAACACTGACAATTGAATTGCATTTCATTTCTAACTTCTACACACCGACTTATCCACTAAAGCATTATTACATTGTTTTCAGTACATTAAATAATCTCAAGCACTAGATTTCACACTCTCCTCCCCACTTTTACCTAGCTCTAGTTGTTTAAGATGAATACTGAGGTCAGAGCATGAAATCTGTGTGTGCAATGAGCTGAAGAAAGTGAGAAGTGCATGAACAAATCCAAATTTGAGATTTTCTCTCTTAGTTTTGTTCTAGTACTCTCAGTATTTCAGTATTAAAATGTGCATTTTGAAAAAGGCAAAGGAAAAAGAGGAGTTCGCATGAAATAAGGGACAGTTGTAAAGTTTTTCTGAAAGTATTCCTCTCCATACATACCCTTCTCCTTTTTACTTTAATCCTAGTGCTGACAGCGACTCCCTTCATTGCCTTGGGCAAATAAAATACTTACTGTATCATTGGGATGTTGTGGAATTATCATTTGTAAGGCACTTTGAAGCTGGAAAGTGCTAAGTAGTATTATTATTACAGATGAAAGCCCTATTGAAGCAAATATGCAAAACTACTCTTATCTGAAAACTTAAAATAAAAGTCTGAAATCCTGTAGGAATAAGCACTTTATAGACAGCCTTTCATTGCAACTGTTCTAGTCTTTGTTAAAACTGCCAAGGAAACAGCCACTTTTCTACAACTCAAACTGGATGCAAATAACTATTGAAGGGATCAAATGGTGACTTAAAACACTTTTTTCCTTCTTTTTTTCCTAAATCACACACAACTCCTGGACAGAAAAAAAACCCATCTCCCATACTTCTAAGTACACCTGCCATAGCAACTACTGTCATAGTAAGTATTAGTGAATATTTAACTGCATCACAGGGAATTTACTGACATGTAGAAATACCAAGCAAGTGGACACAGAAAGACTACAGCAACTTTTTATCAGACCCTTTGCTAGACCAAACTCACTGCACGGTGAGAACCAGTATTACACAAGGGACAGCACAGGATCTGATTTCATTTCCCAACTCAGGTGCAATCATCCTTGACCGTATTACCTCAGGATCTGTAATTTCGCTTCCCACTGCTCCTCTGAGACAGTGAAAGCAGAATATTTCCGGAGATATTACAGTGTACAGCAGAACAACAGGGCACACCTCTTTACATCAGCTGATAGACTTGAGCGTTAGGATACCCCCCCAACAGGCACAAAAGCACTACTTTGCTCTGTTCAGAAGTACTGTTGTTACTTGTAGATTGTTATTTAATTACAGAATCATAGCCATTTGATATAGAATCAGGATTGTCTATGTTGAAAGATATGTTTATGATCATTGAGTCCAATCATCAACATAACACTGCCAAACCCACCACTATGAGTTTAGGGACCACATGTCCCTAAGCACCACATCTACCCG
>KZ507272.1:25456-42332 GCA_002844005.1 Limosa lapponica baueri
TGCAGAAGTGTACAAGCTCCTGGCTTGGCTCCTCAGTGCCTTTCTTCATGCTGTGCACCCACTGGAACTTTTTGACTGCTTTCTTTCAAAGGGGAAACATAATTGAGCATCTATATCTAACTGCATCAGAGAAGTCACCCCCAGACACTCCAACAGCCACCAGCACAAGGTCTACTCCAGCCCTCTGACAGCTATGAAACCTTACAACAACCAGGAAAGACGCTCTCCTTCTGCTTGTGCCACAGCCCTTCATCCATCTGTAGGAATGAAATTGCACAACACGACCAAACGCTTTCATCCCACCTTCAGCAAGTAACATCTTCCCAAGGGTGCTGCGTTTGCACGGACAAACGGTAAACCAGATCAAGGAACTAATCCAGAGTAACACCAGCTGTGTTGTGTTTGCCTGGCACCAAGAAAAGAGGGCTGCCTGGCTTCTGCCTTGCACTTTGTACGATTTCACTGAATTTCACTGAATTTTTAGAGTTGCAAGGGACCATACAGATCACCTAGTCCAAATCCCCTGCTGAAGCAGGATTGCTTAGAGCATGTTGCTCAGGACTGCAATTATGCCATTACGGTAGCTTTTAGGCCGCGAAATCTCAACTTTCTCAGTTTCTCAGTGATTTTTTTTGTCCGGTTTTATCATTTAATTCATCTACGCAGGGTACTTAGTGCCTAGTGAGCTCTTTCTCGGTGGTTTACAACAAAGATGGATTAAAGATCAACTTAGCTATTAGCTCAGCTGGTTTTAGTCTGCCAGCTTGACTTTCTCCCAGAGAGAGGCCAGTTTAGCAGCTTATCTTCTCAAATCTGCTCTTTTGCATATGTGACCTATATTTGCATATGGCACAAATCCCATGGTACGGTGGGTTTAGTCCTTTATATGCTATACGTTATTAGCCATTGTACAACGAGCTTGCTTTGGTTGTAGTAATTGCTACAAGAGAGCACACACAGTTGTGTGTCATATTGCAAGTATTATCTTGGGATTTAAAAACAGGGATGTGAACAGCAAGAACAACCTTGTACTAAAATTAAGCTTAAATAAAATTAAAGCAAAGATCTACTAAGTTATAGCTGGCAATAGATGTAAGATACTGTACTGAGCACATTCAGAGTACCAGAGTTTCTCATAGCTGAGAAGCAGACTGAACTCAGAATTTCTTGGTAGTTAGATCTATAATTTGATACTTTTATAAAATACAATGTTTGCTAGTAACAGCAGGAAGAAGACCCTAATGCAAAAAAAAATTTCTTACAATTACCATCAGGTTGGAACATCCTTCATTTGTATCTATTCAAAGCAGGGCTGGAGGCGGTGTTTGGTCTTCAGGATGAGTAATATTTTCCTAGGTAATGATTTGCTCTTGGGAGGTCTAGCTGATTAGTTGCCTGATAACCTTGGATGGAGAGCATTAGTGAAGAGCAAAATGACATTATAAAGAAAAAAAAAATCCTTACCAAAGAGCAGAAAGAGCAGACAAGGACTCCCTGTCTGGAGAAACTCAGATTGATAGGTTGGTTTGTTGGGCATTTATTTCAAGACCTCTCTTAGAGAAGCTGAGATTTATTACTGAATAAGGCTTTGCATGTGCTGAAGTCCGGCAACGATCAATTTTCAGTATTATTACTGCAGAAAGGGTTACACCCGCACTTGCAAACCTGCCTGCCAGCCTGGATTAGTGTCCGCAAACAAAAGATGTCATATTCAAACCCTGCTTTTGAATTTGCCCAAACCAGGCTCATTTTCTTTCCTAGAGGTGCCATGCGAGGGCAGCAGAGATTGTGAAACGGGGTGCTGCTGTGCCGGGGCGCGGCGGGGACAGGGTGGCACTGGCTGGGAGGGTGTCCCCGGCCACCCCGGCTCCTGCCTTCGGGGCTGATGGGGACAAGCTGAAAGGACTCCTGCCATCTGGGCTGGACATCTCACGGGGTGTGGAGACCGTGAGGAACCGGAGCCGGTGTCTGGAGAATCAGACATTAAAGTCTTTACTGAGGCCACAACATTTTAAACTTTTAATGTTTTTGATTTGGTTCTGATGGGAACAGCAAGAAGCACACACCACGAGCAGTTCTGCCTCAATCCAGCAAATGTCACATTCCTGAGCTGAAACATTAGCACAAAAGTGGTTGAAAAGGAAAACAATAACGCTTGAAAGTCTATTTTATAGACATTCACGTTCACATCCCTCTCATCCTGTGTCCACAAAGAACCAGTTTCCTGTAGCAGCAAGTTTCTCCAAAGCAGACACTGGGCCTGCAAATTTTCAGCCTCCCCAAAATTTTGTAAATAAATATTTATAAACACGTGAAAACAGAATATGATAATAGGACGTATTGGTTGGCCTTTACAGTGGGCAGCAGTACTCACCCCACCAATAACGCAGAGAAGGGAAATGATGGAGAGAGCATCTGCGTGCGACCTTCATGCCTTGAGTAGAAAAAGCTCAACACCGAGATTTCGGCTGTGCCTGACCCTGATTTCCAGAGGCTGGGTTAAATTTGTTTGACTTGGTGACACTCAGCGATTATTTTACGAAGAAGGAAGCAGTGCCATTCATCACCCCATGAGGCCAAACCGCAGCTCCAGTTCCTTCCTTGCGTGTTTGTGCGCTTGCCATGAGGTGGAGCCATGCACCGAAGCTCAAACTCCAGTAAAAGGCTACCAAGAGCTTTTAGCTCTTTGGGGTTTTTTTCCCCTCTTCAGCCAGGTTGAGCCTAAACCTCCATCCAAGGTCAGCTGATTGCTGACTCGCACCGATAAATCAAGCAGAAAGCGCTGATGATAATGCTGCTGGTTATTGATCGGGTGCCACAGGTGATATTGAGGGGCGGGTTAGCCGTTCCCACCAGTCACTAGGAAACGGGGTTGCCTCGGGATGCAGCCAGCCACCCGAGAACGGAGCTGATGAGATCAGGTTTTGGGTTTCTGTTTCAGTGGCTGTGTCGTGCTGTCCTGATTGCCCTTGGAAAGGCTGCTTTATTCTGGGGCTTAAAGAGGGCTGTGCAAGTTTGAGTGGATAAACCCCAATATGGAGAGGCAGCTACAGGTGCCTCTCTCTAAGCTGCCTCTCAACCCTGTAATCTTCTTTTCCTCTATAAACGGAAATCTTCAGCTTTACCGAGAGGGCTACAGTGTGCTCCCGGTTGCCTCTATGCCCAAGGAACACTGTGTTTGACAGCTGCCAGGGTGGATTGCATTGCTCCACCCAGGAGATGACTGCAGGTGCCTTGGGAAGCCAAGCCTGTTCGCAGAAACTGGTGGGACAAAGCGTCTGGACATAAA
This sequence comes from Limosa lapponica baueri, assembly GCA_002844005.1. Lineage (NCBI taxonomy): Eukaryota > Metazoa > Chordata > Aves > Charadriiformes > Scolopacidae > Limosa > Limosa lapponica. Next base: position 28,746 of record KZ507272.1, read on the forward strand.
TCCCATACGTCTGACGGCAGCACAGGGAAGGACGGGTGGATCTTTTAAACCGCTCCAAGCCAAGCACCGTGATTTGGTTTCGTTTGGACCGCTCCACCTCGAAATAACTGTTCTGTTCCTGGTATAATTTTCTTGAAGGAAAATTGAAAACCTGCAAGATTTTAATTTTGCAGGAATGCTATTTTCCACATGAAAACAAACCTCTTGGAAAAATTCCCAAGAAGGTCTGAATAATAAGTCTGCAATACCGACAGGCGTAAACCCGGTGACTGCGTGTCTTTCAATGCCTGGGGTCTATTTAAGCTATAACTCCTGTCTGTTGTGCACAAGGATGGCTACCGAACATCCCGGTGAGAGAGGTGCGATTTATCTGGAAACACATCATACAATAATGTTCTCTAATATTTGGTGTAATAAAGGAAATATTGTCATCGGTTACCTCTCTGATATATAACTCTCTGTTGGCAAATCTTTCACAGTAAGGTTATAATAACATCACTCTTTGGCATCTCTGCCAGATACTCAACTCTCTATTTTCTGTTCTGTCATATAAGCTGAGTAATTTATATGCCTGTTCAATACAAAAGGTGGTTATTATATGTTTGAAGAAAGAGATTTGACAATACCTGCCTTGTAAGAAATACCAACTGAGTCGCAGAGAGGAAAGGGAAAGGAAAATGCTGTAAATCAAAAGGTGACAAGGCAGTTTTCAGATGGAAGATTAGAACATTGTTCAGGGTTCCACAAACAAATATGTTGAATTATAGACAAAAAGCCACTTTCTAGAATTTGTCCCCTGTTACTGCAGTCCTTTTAGGGACATAAATCCCACTGAAGTCAAATCATGTCTATAAAATAAATTCCAAAATTAATCCATAAGTAGAGTCTGTCATGGAAATGCTTATTATTAGTTGGATTTGTACAAGATGTATAGATATGATTTGAAATAAAAGCAACATTATGGAAAAAATTACGTCAATTGCAGTTTTGTCTGAATAAGGACTGCACAGTATGAACGCTCTCCCAAAATAACACATCTGCAGTGATCTAAGCGAAGCTCAGCTAACATTCGCTGCACTGTATTTTTACACAGGTAATTTCTGTGTGGCTGCTCAACCACAGCTCTAAAACGACACCCATCCCCAAGCTCTGGCAAACGCGTAGCGGGGAGAGCACCTTGCTCTACCCAGCCAGAAAGAGCAGTGATGAGCGCTGGCCTGATGCCAGCGCTGCTCTTCAATCCATAGAAAGATGGGTTTTAGCTGATGGAGTAAAAACACTTTGCCGTTTGCAGTTGCACAGAAAGATGCCATCATGGGTCTGCCTCCTGCCATACGGGCCAGCAGCCGGGCACGCAGCTTGGAGAACTTAAGCAAAGCCAGAGCAGAAGAAGACAAGAAGAGAAGACAGAAGGCCCCTTTGGGTGCAGGACTGAGTGGCAACGCAGCTGCGAGGAGCTGTGGAGAGCTCCTGCCCAGCTCTGCTTTCCCACAGATGACCAGGGCAGTTGACCCCAGCCCAGCAGACAGGATCTAGAGCGCAAAATATCAGAGCTGGTAGGTTGGGTGCCAAGAACTGATCGTGTGAATGGCCTTAATCCCCCTCAGCAAGGCAAAAGAGAACGCCTGAGCGCCGTGGGAAAGAACAGCTCGTTGTGGACAAACATCCAACGTTGTCAATCTAATGCTGAACCTCTCTTAAGAGGTTCAGAGGACAAGCCCACCCTGCTTGTGCCAGTCTGTATTCTCCGGCTTTCCAGGGCAGAGCTGCTCTACCAGCACCAGCTCCTGGGCCATTTCCATGGGGACTACCCTGTTGTCCTTGCACCCCGGTGGCCCTCAGCAGCCCCAGGGAGCAGGGCCTGTCCTGCTCCCAGGCAGCACCTGGCTTTTGAGACATCATAGATGACGAAGGTATGCGAGGAGAAGGAAGTCCAGACCCCAATTCAGACAACAAGGTGAGCTTATCATTAGCTGTCAATGAAAACAGGAAGATCATTGACACTGAAGATGGAAGGGGACATTCCCTGATTCAGAGAGGTCCACTCAGAAAAGGAAAAGCACTCTCATGTTGCAATGGGGAGAAGAACGCAGGTGGCTGCTCTTTTGAAGAGGCAGCTCAAGTAGGAACCTGGTGGCAATGGACATGATCCCTCCTCTAGAGGAGCTGCTGAACTGTGAACACCCAGAAGTGGATTTCCAAGCCGAGCAGTACCTGCTGCCTTGCATGACCTACTTTTTTACATGCTATCTGGATAGGATTTGGCAATAGTTTAATCAGTGCTGAAAGCTAACACTGTTGGGCAGCAACAATTATCACGCATCTGATGAACTTCACGGAAAACCTTACTGCCCCCTGACAGCAGTTACTGGACGATTCCCCATTTCAGACCTATGTTTTTGGTACACATCTAGCAGGAACGCAGCCATTTTCTAAATTGAGCATAATCATTCAAATTCGTTTATCAGATCCAACAGGAGTTTTTCTTACTTGCAATTTACCAAATGTAGAGTCTTTAATGTTATCTCATAAATCACAAAAAAATGAAGGCACTTTCATGCTGAGCATCCAAGCAGTCCTGTGCCGCTGGATGAGTGAGGCTGAGCCAGTGAGGCTGTCAGCAGGATGGGCACATCCACAAATCCAGCTTTTCCAACAGCCTTGCCGCATATCACAAATCACTGCAGCTATGAGATACCACCCTACATCACGTATCACTCTTGCCTGGCCCTGGGCAAGCAGGTCTCCCACGACTCTTCCCTGCCATCAGTTCATCTCATCTGGGCCAGGGAATGCTCAGCTAAATCCACACCGAGCCATCACTAGTTGAGTTTTCACTGAGATTTTAACCATCATCACCTGTATGGGGAGGAGAAGTAAATTAACAAGTTCATCACTCTTTTGGACTTCAAATTGGTTTCTAATGCCTGTGCTAAATGGCTAACAACTCTTTCAGAAGTTGGGATTTAGTATGATATTTGCCAATACTTTGACTCTATACAGATTTTTATTTTCCAACAAAATCTGTTTTCTTGATATATCTACCCATTAAATTAAACAGCTCTCATCAAAATGACCCCCAGTTACCATCAAGAAACTTGATCCTGATGCTTGCAGCTCTAAAACCCAGTATGTTTTACCTCCCTTTTTCTCCCAGAATGAGATCCTGGCACCTTAATTCACGAGCACCGGAGCCGATCTCCGCAGAGAGTCGCAATCAAGTCAACTCTTTCTTTGCAGCACAAAGGAAATCACATTTCTTTGAAACGCCGAGGAAATCTGAATGTGTGTTCCTGTTTAGCATGATTAGGGTGTCACATAGCACTCCCACGCACCCCGACACAGAGAACTTCTTGCCGGCTGCTGATGTCAAAGCAAATCAGCTGAAAACACGGAGGGGTTCTGAGAAACACAACTAGGACGCGCCAGGCAGGCTGCCAACGAGCCACCCCGCGCCATACGGACCAGGCAACCTTGAGGGCCACCTCCACGCAGAGGATGGGGGTGGCACAATGATGTCCCCTGCCCCCCAGCAGGTTTTTAACACAGGCATGGGGCACATGTCTTTCGCCGTGTAGGAATTTCTGCGTGTGAGCAGGGTTATAAAACCCTGATAGGTAACATCACATGTACACAAAGCATTTGGGGACATCTCCAGGGGGTGCACTTCTTTGCTTTTGGATTTGCCCCAAAACTTCTTTGCTCGTGCCCTGTCTCAGTCCGAGTTACCTGGGACATCCCTCTCTATCCCAGTTCTGTCTCTCATCACCCTGATGGTTCTGGCTGCCATCCTCTTGCTTTTCTATAGCTTTCTCTTCTGTATATTTTTGCTTGTGTCCTGTGGTTTGTCCACTATTAACATTAATAATTTAGGGAATCATCTGCTTCTGCTGCAATCGATTCCTCTGCTACTGCTGCTGAGTGCTGGCCCCCCCGGGCCCAAGAACTGGGGGACTGGGCCAGATAGGACCAAACGAAGCACAGGAAATGAGATGAAAGCAGAGGAAAATGGGCACTTCATCCTTCACTACCCCGTGAACTTAGGTGGGGGTACCCAAAGCCTAAGAAACAGGAGCACCAAATTCCAGTTACCTTCTTTTTCAAAGCTCTCCCGCATTTGTGTTATGGTCCTGGCACTGGAAGAAGTCAGCCTCAATGCAGGACCCCCACATTACCCCCAAGGCAAAGCTGCTTAGATACAAGCAAATGGGACTGACTCAGTGGGAAATACATCACTCTGTGTCTCTGCAGGTGTTCCCCTAAGGGACATTGTAAAGGACCAAAGTGCTTGTGCAAAGCTACTGACCCAAGTGGCTCTTTCTGAGCCCCCTGTCACACCTCCATCCCACTCCTAGGGGCCATTTCCAAGAGCTACACCAACCTCATGCAGAAGACCTTGGTTTTAGGCAGTTTGCCATCTTGGTGGCAATCCATTTCCTTGCGAGTGGCAGAGGAAGAAATACACCTTGTGTCCCAAGCCTTAAGCCAGTTCTCCTCCTTATTTCCTTCTCTGGCAGTGCTGAGGGCCACACGCGGGAAACAGTCAACAGCAGAGGGCACAGAGCCTGCCTTGGAGAGACGTTTTATGTTCTTAAGCCCAGGGCTTTATTAGCTCTGTGAGGGAGACAGAATAAATAACAAGACAGCATAGACAATGATTTAGGGACCAGGTATGCAGACAGTTTGACTAAGGCTGAGAGGATAAATTCATCTGATATAACATCACTGAAGCTCAGCTCTCCTCCATGTCGTTAAGCCATACAGCTGGGCTTCTCTGAACAGCATTTTAGCAGAAGGAGGACTTTTCTACTTTTTTTTAAGCGGCCGGATTAAGACGCCGCCCCCAAACAGGCGCAGGCTGCAGCTCTCCTCTGACGGCAGCAGACGTTGGCTGGTCAGGGGAGGACTTGTGCAAGATCTGGGGAGATGTTGGCTGGTCAGAAGAGGACTTGTGCAAGGTTTGGAGCTCGGCTGACACCAGGAGCTGCCAGCACCTCACAGAGGGACCCAGCCCCAGCGCGCCAGGTAGCCTGGCTCGTCCCGCACCCCAGGGCCGGCACGATTACCGGGAGCACAACGAGGACACCAGTGTGCAAATCCCAGCTTGTGCACCCAGGGAATGAGCATGCCAAGGAGGGTGTGGACACCCAACGCCTCCACCTGCCTCCTCCTCAAGGGCTTGGCTGATGTCCCCCTGGAACCTCAGGCCTGGGTGCTGGGGACCCAGCACTTGGCTGTCCGAGCCCTCAGCTGGACGCGTGTCCTTACTCCGGTGTTCCCCAGCCGCCCGCAGCGCCCGACAGGCAGAGATGCGAGGACACGCTTCCCTTACCCACCGGTGTTCGAAGCACTTGGAGGCTGGGCAGGAATGCGGTGCCAGTCGTGATGGGTTATGGACAGAAGCCAGAGCAGCGTACCATAGTCACGTAATTAAATAACAAGAACAGATTAGGCAATCTCTGTGCTTCATGTTGACAAGCCTAAAGGAAAGAACAGAACATGTAATCAAATGAGGAGGGGGGGGTTCTTTCTTTCTTTATTTTGAAAGAAAGACAATATTACAGCAATATAAGAGGCAGCATAGCAGGCACTAATTACGCTGCCGTGGGTATTTCTCTCTTACAGGTTTGAGGGTAAGACAGATTTTTATTGAAGCCCAAGGGAGCAAAGAACTGGGGGAGCTGGCATTCTTTGGGAACTAAGCACTCAATTCATTTAATGCTTATTCAATAGCTTTTGCCCCCCCGTTTCACTAACCTGCACAAGGGCACATTCAGCGCTCTCACATCAGCAACCTGCAATCAGAAAAATCACCTGTAACCCAGCTTCCTCCAGGAACAGACCCATACCTACATGGTCTTCCTAATGACAGATCAGGCTCAATAAAAAGCACAAATTCACAATCTGCTGTCAGGAAACGTCGAATTCTTCCTTCTTTTTGATGCTTTCTGCAGAGATGTTCCTGCTGAGCCCCCAGGTTTGCAGTGTCCTGTGCTAACAGGAGCTGCGAGAGCGCAGCCGGGGCAGGGGCTGCTGCTGCCGTCGTCGGCTGAGCAGGAGATGTATGGAGCATCCAGCTGCTCTCCTTGGGCCCAGCTGCTTTCCTTGGGCTTTCTAGGCCAAAGCTGCAAGCCAGTATTGGAGTGAAAATGTACAGAAGAAACCATCTGACCCGTACACATGGCTTTTTAGCTGAATTGCTTCACCAGCTTAACAGGCAACTGGACATCTAGTTATCCAGCTACCCGTTTCCCCGACCCAAGGAGGTAATTTGGTGACTCACCACCGTTCAGCTACCAGTAATCACAGCTGGAGTTTTTCCCCAAACAACTGATTTCAGATATGCAATTCGTTTAGATCCTGTTGCAAAAAAAAAGAAAAAAATCTGCTCCTGATTTTTGTCTCTATGGTGCTAAACACATCAATATCCAGTAACGCCTTCTGCAGCACTGACCTGGCTTACCCTGCTTTTGGGAATCGTCCAGGCAAATGAGGCTCTTTGCTTTTTTGAATCACTCTTCTGAAGTGATCTGAGGAGGGATGATCTGCCTGAAAAGTGACGACCCCAGATTGCTAATAAATGTCCCCAGGCTTTAGCAAACCTGCTACAAAGCTCGCTGAAATTAGCCCAGCATCTTCGGTTTAGTAAAGGCCTCCTGCAACGTGCAAGACGGCAGGTATCCCGGGCTGCAACGGGACTCCCGGCATACACGCAAAGAGAGGTTTTGCCCTAGTTAGGAAATCGCTGGCTAAGTTATAGGTGACACTATTCACTGGCGGTGTCATTTGCCCCGACACCTTTTCAGTGGGAAGGCAACTCGTCAGAGCCGCGATGTGTGTGGAGTTGCCTTATTTACTCTCGCGGGGTGGCACGAATCAGAGTTGAAAAGTGCAGTATGCTGAAGCCAGCCCGAATTCCCATGATGTGCGAGCGTGAGTCACTCAGCGGGGAGATTCTGCCAGGGTCCCTCCTGGGCGACCCGGCTCTGCTAAACGCGCCGGAAAATCCGTGGATAAAAACAGCCCCAGTGACGCACGGGAGCCGAGCAGCCTCCGTGCCTTTTTGGGGAAGCTTCTGAAACGCCGACGTTTCCTCTTGATCGATAATCTGGCTGGCAGGGCAGGGCTTTGAAGCAGTCCAGAAAACACAGATTTCTGCTTGCACAGTCGTTGCCGTTTCTCTCCGGGAAGGTGACAGGCTGGGTAACTCCAGGCGCAGGCAGGGGAAGGATTTCTCTTCCACGTATATTTAAAGCCGGGCTCTCCCGTCAGAGCTCTTGCTTACGGAAAAGATAATGTGGGATGTGAAAGTGCTTTCTGCGGCATACGCAAAAAAAGGTATTTAAAAAAAAAAAAGTTCCATCTCAAAGTCCCACAGCTGATTTCTTTTTCCCTCATCACCTCCTTTCTCAATGCTCTCCCTGGTAAATACCGCTTGTGGGGTTATCACAGGAACTGGGGAGCAAAACTGGTGGCGTTCTGCAGCAAGCCCACCTGAACATTCAAGAATGGGGTTTTTTGGCCTTAAAACCCATGACTCGGCTGAGCCTGCACTCCCCAGAGCTGATCCTCCACTCCCTGCAACCATCACAACGAGGGCACCACTGTCCACAATGATGGTTTCCATGCTATTGTCCCAACTTGGACTTCAAAGAAAAGCCACTAATATTTCCAGATAAATATCTCATTAATTTCAACCACAGGCAGCCGTGAGTCACTTCCCCTTGACTACACTCCTCTCTTGTGACCAGAAATGGGGTATTGGAGATCTGGCACTGTGTAAAATTCATAATTATTTTGAAAGGATATCAATAATTCGATAATTAGTCTCAAAAATTCAGGCCTAAAAAAGTCCTTCATTTTCTCCAGAGATTCGCTATTAGTTAATCGCCTTTGCTCCTACCACAGCTGCCTAATAAAGCTGAATAACTTTACTGCAGAACTGTTGGATTTTTTAAAGCATCTTTCAGAGTTCAAGCAGTAGGTCGGGCTTTCCTTGAACCATAGTCCTCCCTCGAGGTAAATCTTGTCTTTTTCCCCCCAAAATAAAATGCACACGAGGTGATGCTCACCCTCAGGGACCCGCTCGGCAGCCGCCGCAGGGAGCCCTTGGTGGGGGCCCCCCCTGCCGCAGGCCGGCTCCCGCGGTCAGTCTGGGATTTGGCAGCTCTGCCGTGCCGTGCCGCTGCCGAGCTTTTCCTTCCCTTCCCTTTCCAGCAACCGGCTCAACTCGGCCACGCTCTCGGCAGCGGCGTGACTCGGAGCCTGATTAATCACAGACCCCGAAGCCTGAAAGCCTCGCGTGCCAGGAGATGTTTCTCTTTTAGACGGATTGGTTCTCCTTTCTTACGATTTTTTTTTTCTTTTTCTGAAATAACAACAGCTTAACCAAGATCCAAATCCCCAACTTTTAAAATAAAAGCCAGAGCAGTACCTCAGTGCACAGCGGGTCTCTGCTGGGGTCACGCTGCTGCCCCATTTGAAGGGATGCAGTGGCATCGTTTGCTATGATAAATCACTGGAACTTGAAACGAAGTCTGTACTCAATATCCACTTAAAAAACAAAAACAAACAAAAATCCCCAGACTGCTTAATAACCACTCAGGCCTGCTTTAAAAATACATCAAAAAAAAGAACCTTTTCCATCAGCTCTAGTGGGCTTTGCATTATACTATTGAGCTGGAGATGAATTCCCAGCAGGGCAGAACCCCTTGGCCAGCAGCTGCTGGACAACCTTCCGTGATGCCGGAGAGACCTGGGGTCCTTTGGGGCTGGCAGAGCTGCTGGGGGAGCACTGGTCAGGATGCTCACGCTTGGCCAGGCTACGGCACAGCTTCAGCTGAGCACAGCGCTGAAACCCGGGCTTTCTTCAGACCAAAACCTCTTGCCAAATATTTTTCCTCATTCAGTCACTGCTCGTTAGCCCATGGGTTCATCCTGGTGACTAACGACTCTCGTCTGAAGTCAGCGGATTACGAGGGAATAACCAAACAGGAGGAGTCTCTCATTTGTGCTGGTGAAGAGAGGGGGAAAAGCGTGTGAGAAACGCTGTTGCTTCATCTCATGAATTCCCCTGATACTCCCTGGGGGTTGGTCCCTGATGCTGAGGGCACTCATCGGCTTTTTACCTGAATCACAGGGGGAAAAAATGACGCAGAACCAGCCCGTGCTGTGCTGGCACGGCCTCACGGCGAAGGAATGGCCCCAGGTGGGTTTGCTTTGTGCTGTGCCTCAGGCCATGGGGGAACACAAAATGTCCCACCCCCCTGCCCCTCCATGGGTTGCCCCTCCAGCCACTTGCTGCCCCGGGGATGGGGCCAAGCCACACCGACCTCGTGGGCTGGAGCTCACCTGGGAAAGGAAGGGCTCCTTATGGCCCCTGAGCCCGGCATTGGTCCAAACCGGGCCCCAAAACCCAAACTAACTTCACTCATCAGCAGGTGGAGGCCAACAGCTTTGTTTAAGCCTCCACGAAGACATTGGAGTCCATCAACAGACCGGTGACTTGTGGTGCTGGCGATGCTTGGGCACAGAGCCACCATGTCCCTGTGTCTCTGCTGACAGCAGTTATCCCTCAGCGTCCTTGGGACGCGCCGGACCTGCTGGGACAAAAAATGGAAGCTTTCACCAACTAATTTCCATGAGGGACAAGGGTGCTGGCAGAAGGCTGGGGAGCAGGGTACAGCCCAGAGCGCCTCGGCAGCGGGGCAGGACAAAGAGGACGAGGAGGAGGAGGAAGGCCCCAGGGCCATCACGATGGCTGTGTGCCGGAGCTCGGGCGGGTTTCCTTGGCAGCCACAAGCTCAGGGCGCTCACCATACCTAAGTGAAGATTTTGTCACCATGGCAACATTGATGTCATCGGCTCTGCGGCAGAGAGCGGCGTTAACCTCAAGTGCAACTTTTTTTTCTTCCCCCCCCTCTCCCTCCCCCTCTTTGGTTTGAGGTTTTTGTTTGTTTCTTTGTTTATTTCTCTCAGGAGGTGACCGTGCCACCAGGGCCTGCAGCAGCATCCGTGGATGTCCACCAGCCCCAGCCCCCTCCTCCCATCGTTTGGGGGTGGCAGGGAGCCCCATCTCTGGTAGTGATAGGATGGGGCTGTATTTCCCAAACCAAGCCATCAGGACCATGCTCTGCCTTGCACACGCCGACCCGTTTCCCCTGTCCTCATAAACCAACGGTATTTCCAAGGAAGATGGTTTGGAAGCTCCCGAAACGTAAAGGAGGTGACCAGGGAGAGGCTTTGCAGCTGAGGAGATGCCTCACACCGTCAGACCTGCTTCGGATGGCACCTGGGGCTCTCACCATGCAGAAACACAACAGGCTCGTTGTCACACCACGTTACGGCAGAGCCACCACCACTTGATTTCCTGTCAGAAGGAGTCACACGAAGCCCACTGAGGCAGAAATCCCACATCTTTGTGGGGGACACAACGCCCGACGTGAACATCCGATGGCCACATGGCCAGCATGGCATCACCCCAGCACTAAACCGAAAATCCCCCTTCAAAAAACAGCCAGCATGTCTTTTGAAGAAAAGACTCGCAAGGGAGTGGGACTTAGCTTCTTCACCAGGCTGGAGGATGGAGGCACAGATCTCTGCCAGCCCCAGTTCCTGGGATGGATGTTCTCCTGTTAGACACATCCTTGATTCCCCTAGAGCCTCCTTTAACTTCCACGTATCTGCCGCTAACAGTGGACCATCGCTGAAGTCTGGGTTAGGCTGTTCCAGCCAAAAATATTCTACGTTTTCCCAGTTCACTGCAACGTTAAAATAAGCATTTCACCGAATGGACAGGACAGGAGGAACGTTGCAGCTGAGCCTGGCTCTCCCGGCTGCCCCCCGACACACAGCCCTTCTCCCCGGTCATGGAGAATCCTTGTTTTAGCTGTGGCTGGGATTCTTATAAAGGTTTGATTGATTTTTTTTGTTACAGCGGACAAATCCTGCTTCTGCACTGGCTCCTCATGCAGACAGAGCAGCATCTGCTCTTTTCCTTACGGGGAAGGAGATCTTGATGAGCCTCATCCACTCTGCTCCGGGCACATGGTCATGGGGATGCTCACCCAGCCCTGACACCACTCACCCCATCGGGGCTGGAGAAAGCGCCACGTGGAAGGGAGATGGCTGATAAAACAGGGTCAAAGAACAACATAAAAGCCTAGCTTTACAATATTTTTTTCCTCTTTATACATAACAACAATCAACCCAAACTTGCATCTTTCCAACACTATGATGCTTAAACCGAAATCCAGAGCGTTCCTGATAAACGTGTTTCTGCAGCCTTCAAGGTTCACGACTCTGCCTCCCAGTGCAGCAATAAATAACAAAACCCAGCCCCAAGATCTCAGAGCACCTGGCAAATGAGTCAGTAACATTAATTATCCTTAATGTCATCATAATTGGTAAAATAGGGAAAGAAAAGTATCCCTAAGTCAAGGTTTCTGTATTTTAAATATAATGAGATATACTGCATACCAAAGACACTAGCAACATTTTTATTTGAGACAGTCAGCAAGTTTCTGACCCCATATTCAAAGCAAACTTTTCTTTCTTAAAAGAACTTCATGTAATTTAATACAAAGGCACCGATTTTATAGCAAAGGCATATGTAAGAATGGGAGATTCTGCGTGAGAGAGACTCTGCTGAGATTTAAAAGTATCTCAGCTGTGAACAATTGAACTTCAAATGTATGCTGCAGTAAAATGAAAGGATAAATGTTTTGATATTATATCCTAGCTGGAACAAAAATGAAGAAGAAACTGGTTACTATATCAACTGCCAGATCTGCAAAGCAAACTGTTTAATTCGGGTGCTGAGACCAATTCAATGCTAGTAATGAACTGAACAGGAGCTGTGAGCTATATTCTGATATACAGAGCTTTGTTTTGGTCTTTCTAGAGATTGGTAGGAAAAGGACACATATTTACATTGGCAGCGCTATATTGACGGGGTTCTTGCATGACCATTGGGGTCACTGAGATTTTTGTATGTATATTTTTTAAAATCTGACAGAACCTATTTTGAAAATACAAATATATTGCAGGATTTGTTCTATCTGGTTGGTGAAAAGCATGCAAGTGAGATCGCCTAAAAAAATAATAAGAAGAAAAGCAGGTGCTAGGCTAGCAGGAAAAATACCTGCAGGTTTAATATGACTGGCAAAAAGGATATTCCAAGATCTGTTATTAATAAAAATGGCTTATCTCAAATATTTACTTAAGATGTCCCCCTGTCAATAGAAAAGAAAATGGAAAAAAACTGGATGATAACATCCACTTAAAACAAATATTTTGATGCGTGTACTCCATTTAGTTGGAAAAAATCATTAAAAATTCAAGACACAGCAATATAGTTGACTGATGTGTTCTAATAGGTACAGCTGGCCGGCTTTGCAGAGGCTGGGAGAGGTCAGCATTGCCTTCAGCGTGAGAACAATGGTAGCACCACGGTCTTATTGCTCATAGATGGGTAGAAAGTGGAAAGGAGCTCTTTTCCAGACTAGAAATCCTTGTATGTGTGAGACAGGAGGCTACTCCTGCTCCCAGACATCAGGGGAGTGGACACCCGAGGGAAGGGAACAGCCCCAGCTCCTGCTGTTGTCCAGAAGACAGCAGCCTCGGGCAGACTTGGCATCCATGCTTTGCCTTTGAGCCCATCATTAATATTTCATATATTTACTGCATTTAGGGATTGATAGTCAAGAGTCCAGGCCCTACACTGATCGACTAGCAAGGTCTCTCTGCTTGCTCCAAAGACTTTTCTACTCTATTTCCAGGAGGACTTTACCCGAACAGAGGCTTGATGCTCTTTGGGAAGGATGAGGAGGGAAGAATATCACAGACACTTCTTGTGCTGAGGCTCAGCAGGGGTGGCTCTGACATGGGGACAAGGCCTGCTCAAAGCCTGTTGACACGGTTTGCCTGCTTTGGGGACATGCAGCCAACTCTCTGGAGATCAGGATAACCACAGACCTCAAGAGGGCACAGAGCAAACTGCAGATCTGCCCTGAGGACAGCCCAGATGCTCCACACCCACCCTGGTGCCATCATCTACCACATCTCCCCGTGAGGTCCCACAACTAGCAGATAGCCTCAGGTCCTCACAGATAGGACCTGTAGATAACCCCAGGCTCCACCTTGTGTGAAAGGACCATATGAGCATGACATACCAAGCTCTTACCTGGTAAAAACACGACCAGACAACTCTTCAGGCCAGCAGCTGTTCCAGCACTCCCCTCCAAGCAAATCCATGCTTAATTGTCAGAATTTTAGGCATATATTTGACACTCTGAGCAGTGAACAAGCTGTACGCAACCAGGTGGGAAACTGGAGGCAACTGGTACTTTGTGAGATTCATCTCTGCGTTTGGTCTTCTGAAACTCAAAACGTAGCTGTGAGCAGTGGAAGAAGCAATAGGGAGGTAGGACAACCGCAGGGTTTTAATGAGGACGTGAGAAAATTGCCCCTGAAGCACGGTAGTGCTGCAGCTTTGTGCTCTTTGGACTTGCATCAAAGCTCTCGCACTAGTTCGGGTTGAAAGCCAAAAGCTGCAGGTTCGACAAACCCCTGGTATTCACGGTCCCC
>KZ507274.1:0-50612 GCA_002844005.1 Limosa lapponica baueri
AGCCAATGAGGGAATTCGAATAAAGAGGAATTGGATACTCCTTGCCCAGTCCTGTAACCAGGACCAGTGCCAGGTGGTGTCCAGGGTCACTAGGAATAGACATCAGGGACTGAAAAAAAGACTCTGGGGATACACGGGGGAGAAGGTCCAGAAGAAGCCCAGGAGAGACTCCAGGAGACTCAAGAAGAGAGAAGCAAAGAGAGAGACCCCAGGAGCCTGCAGCTGAATGATGCACTACACAGCTGCATTTGTTGTGCTGACCCACATGACTTTGGGACACCATCACCTGTCCTGCAGATGGGAAAGCTGTATAGCTTATAAGAACTGCACATATCTGCAACTAAAGCATTTTGTTATCCATTAGGTCTCTGCACTGTCAGTTTGGTCTCAAACCACGACAAAATATCAGCTTACCCACCACTCAGTGAAACTTTCTGGGAAAACCATGCAAAGGTACACATTACATTGCAGGTGTAGTAGAAATGCATGGTTCTGGTCACCTACCAAATGGACAACAGGTCTAAGGACAGTCGTGTGTCACTGCATATCTCTTTTCTCAATGTGCTGCCCTTCTGGCTAATGGGTTTGCCTAGAGTCCGCAATCCGGTGTCCCAGAGTCATAATTTCACAATGTTTTCTTTTGCTTAAATTTCAGTACATCAGTGTACCAAATTAGTTGTGGTTGCTTTGGTGGGGAGAGTGCTAGAGATGATGGAAAGGGAGTGTCACTTTGTGCTGGAGTGAGGAATACATGAAAGTTTACCCAATCGTGTGTAGTCTCTGGTCAGGAGTTATTATCGTGTGTGGCCTAAGTACATTCAATTTATAAAGGTGTTCAGATTCCTGATACTCACTGATTGTAGTAGAAAATTAGGCACTGTTAAGAACCTAGCCTATAATATTTCACTCTCAACCTGAGTCATTAGACATCTTAGTGAATTCCTCTGCCTCTGTAGCAATTAGCTGCACAACTTCAAGCAGTTTATTAAAAAACAATGGTTTCTGTGAACGGTCTTTGTAATTATTAGTAAATCTGGAAAAACAAGGAAACTGAAATCAATGCATGTTTTCCCTAAGTGGTGATGGAAAACAACACTATCTCACCCTATTAATCTCCTGTCATTTTTAATGAGACCTGCAGATATCCAATAAAAATGTAGGGAAAGGTAGAACTATGAGTCCAAGTGCAAATGAGGAAAAGATGCATTAATACTGTAAATAACTACATACTGTGAAATTTGAGCCCACAACAGGAAAGTAAAACAAAACCCTTACAAACCTCTCATTGCTTCTAGCTGGAAGGTGATGGGAAATACTCTCTTCTAGTTGTGTACAAGAGAAACGCAGACTAAAAATAACTACAATCCAGATTATTTAGTCAATATTTTTGTATGACTCAGTTTTATGTTCTGTTTTGTGTTCTAGATATTACTTATGACTTTTTATTAGAATTAGGCGATGAAATGCATAAATTTGGCACCATGGACCATAACTAAAATTACTATATCTTGGGATGGTGCTGTGTTCATGGAATTAAAGAAAAGTATCCCCCAAGATTTTCTTCCTGTCCTATGATTTTTCTGCATCTCTTTGTAATGGTTTAAGAGGCATGGGAACAGCCACATATCAGAGTTATTTCTCTTAGTCTTTGGATGTTGTACTTAAGAAGGTGGAAGAGTTTAATGTACATATCCTGTATTCCTAACTAAGTTCCTTATTCGTTTGGCTATCAAGCAGAGAGTGTCATATCTGATAAAATTCCTTGCTGCCCCCGCTTCCCCTTTGTTACCTGCAGTTTAGTGTGCAAGTGCTTTCTCCATTCTGAAACATAATGGCTGAAGCAATTTAAGTGGAATCTATACACATTTTTTCCATAGCTGTAACTGAATTGACTACCACAGGAAGACTCCAGATAAACAAATGAGAATAAGAAAGTTCCTTTGTTAAGTCAGGCATGACTTTGAAATCTCTTGAGCTATTAGAGTGCATCTCTTTTTATCCTTATAGTAAAAATGAATGGAGGTGCTTACAAAATTGGTATTAAATATCACAGATTTAAACCTATTTAGATACAGTAAAACAAAAGCTCAGAGAAATATCTCAGAATTAAAGTAATTAAAGTCACTGTGGTTTCTTGGTTTTGACAGAAAAAGGATTCATCACCATGTTTAGTTGTTTGTAACATGGTTTTAAATTTAAGTTGTAACGCCTTGAATAGCTTCCTTTTAAATATATGTCAGGCTGTGTACTCCTTTCATAGAAATGAAAGGCAAAAGAAAAAACACAGGCATATATGGGGACTAAACATGAATTCTGCTAGATCAAAGATAATACAAGACAAACAGGTAACGACATGAAGGGTTAGGCCAAAATAAACTTCTTTCAAGTGGGTAGCAGGAAAAACACTGTTAACAAGTGTATAAACATGACTGTTCTAGAGTGATCATTTCTCTGGCATGCCCTGGTACAGAAACTTCTGGCAGCATCACACAATCTGGAAGGCTGGAAGGACCTCCAGAGGTCATCTGTTCCAAGCTGCTGCCCAGAGCAAGTCCAATGACAGTGGACTGCTTGGGGCTTTGTTTGGTCAACTTTTGAACATCTTCAAGGACCGAGATCCCACAGCCTCTCTGAGCCCCTGCTGGAATAATTAACCACCCTCATGCTAAACTTTTTGTGTTTATATCTAACTGGAACTGCCCTTTTTCTTTCTGAAAAGAGTTATTGCTCCTTCTTCTTTGCACTCTCACATTACATAACCATTTACATGTGCTTGACTGTCTAGAAGACCAGACATTTTGTTAATCAGATGGTGGCAAAATATAGATATATGCTGCTCAGGAGCTTGGAGACTGGATTTTGGATTAATCCTAATTTGGATGACAAATCAGGAAGTCTTAATCTTGTTTACTTTTAAATCTCTAAGACTTTTAAAAGTCTTAATCTCTGTTACTTTTAAATTAAATATAATTGAGGGTATAGCTTCAGTAGTTTTAAGACAGTCAATATCGAGCTATTTCTAGAAGACATATGTAGGTCAGTTGAAAAGATGGGGAAAGAAATCAGCCTAAATATCTGAACCATACTGTAACTAATTCAGCAAGTCATTAACTGCTTCACAACTGTTGGAAGAGCAGAAGTAACAACTCAGATTGAAAATCTGACACCATAAACATTTTGAGTTATGGGCTGATAAATATAAAGAGTAATGGCTATGGTTATCCAACAGAACTTCCACGAATGAGTGATCTGTATCTACATTAGAACTAAGATGATTTACAAATGCCAAAGTGCCACATTTTAATTTAATGATATACATATGTCAGGAGATTTTTATTAAATATATCACGTCTATAAGCCTATGCACTATATTTCATATGAAATAAGAAATGGGTGACAAATTAAATCAGAGTCACAAAAGAATCAATGGCCAATATAATGAAAATAAGGCTGTGTTTCAGTGATTATGGTTGTCAAAATCCTTT
The DNA here is from genome assembly GCA_002844005.1 of Limosa lapponica baueri. Taxonomy (NCBI): domain Eukaryota; kingdom Metazoa; phylum Chordata; class Aves; order Charadriiformes; family Scolopacidae; genus Limosa; species Limosa lapponica. The sequence goes on from KZ507274.1 coordinate 3,486, forward strand.
TTTGTATTCTGGAAGGAGTTTGGCTTCCAGAAAGATGAGGGAAGTTTCGAAGTGTTCATCACAATATTCAGTTATTTCTGTTCTCCACTTTCAGGGCTCAAAACATTAAGAGATTATGAAAACAGTTTTGGTTAAACTTTTAGATCTTAAAATGCATTGCAATACAGGCTTTTCTCTAGTGATCTTAAGCAGTTTTTCTAGTATATCTTCTACCAGTTTTCCCATATCAAACTTTCTAATTCAACCCATGGAAACTGGTTGATTAAACAAAAAAAAAAAAAAAAAGTGTTTATGAAAGTATGCTGGGTCAGGAAAAAAGCTTGTATTTTATTTCCAACAATAAAATATTAAGTTTTCAATAATGTATGCAGCATTAATCTACCTACAACAGATGAGACATAACATGGCTAATGGACCTAAACTGACAGCTAACAGACTAGTGTTTCTCAATTTATATTAATATGCAAATAAATCTCAAAGAGAGATTTTCACTTATAAAATCTAATTTACCAAGAAAGAAGTGAGCAGGTTACAGGAGAAAAAAAGAAAAGAAAAACAGCAATATTGAAGGATTCAGGTCTTTTAAGCATAAAGATATGTGGGAAAGTAAATCTTAACTGTTCGGGGAAAAAGAGCTATCCTTACCAAAATCTGGCCTGCTATTATTTCAAAGCTCTGAATTAACCATTTTTTTTACATATCTTTCAAACATATGTGATGGCTTAAATGTAAGGTTGTTAATTTGTAGATTAAGAGAAGTCTAGAAATGTCTGGAATCTACCAAATGACTGCTTATCGACTGTTTTCTATTAGAAAGAAGGGGGTAACAGCGGTCAAGGAATGTTCTTGACACTTATTGATAAAGCTAAAATTAGAAATACTAAAAAGTCTAAGAAAGCCTTGTAACTTGTCTCAGAGAAGGCAATATGTAGTAGCCCTTCTTCTAGAGAGTCTGGTATTATTAGATGAATAACAGTTTTTAGAACAGAATAGGTTAAGGCCTTCCAATAATTTTCTAAAAAGTTAAGGTTTTGTCTGTCCATTGTAAGGTTGCTTTTTTTCAGACTGTAAGCCTTTTCTTGTACATGACTAATACAAATTGCTTATATTCCTAACTGCTGTTGTATGTAAAGCAATTATCCATTTTATTTTTAATACAGAAAGGTCACATGAAAATCCAAAACATGCGGAGTACTAACGGACAAGAATAACAGCACTCTTATTTCCTTCCACGAGGCCATAATTTCCTCTTAAAGGACAGCAGAAGAGCTTCCTTCACTTCTTTTTTCTTCAGGTTTGACATATTTTGGTAGAAAATCTCTAATTAATACTATAGCAAAATGATAAGTAATTAATTGTATAAAAGTGCTATGAGCATTAATTTTGAGTGATGTGCAAGCACTACTCTGCTACTGCTATCAGCTCAGTGATTTTATGATTCCTGTCAGATAATGGATGGTAAAACAAAGAACATAAAGAGAACCAGGCATATTTCTCCGTTGTTAAAGAAGAGAAAGGGCTAGTTTGAAGACAGGTAATTTAGTGGGTTTGAAAGACATACTGAACCTAATTAGTATTCTCTAATCAATCCTTATTCTTTTACAATTTCTTTATAATCTCAGTAGCTTAATTTCTTTTGAGTACCTTCTAGCAATTCTTTCAGATTGATAACTGGAGGGAAAAAAAAAAAAGGAAAACCAACAAAAAAGCCCAAAAAACAATAATCCACAAAAAACCCCCCAAACCCAAAGCCAAAAAAAAACCCAAAACCCAACACAAAGCCACCAGGTAGCTGTATTGATTCATTAGTGTTAAGCCCACTATCATAGGAAATCTACTGTCACAGAAAGCAGCTAAAAGATAGCAACCAAGAGTTCATCACTTACAGAATCCCACTCCTCCTTATGGAGGTCCCAATGTCATTTACCAGAAGTAGTGGTCAGTAGGAGACCTAGCCCCCTAAAGACACAGAATGAGAAATACTAAGACATAAATACTGTTCAACCTTTCATGCAAAGACAAAGACAGAACAAGAACAATTGGAGACTTGAATTTTTATCCTTCTGTCAGGCACCACCATCAAATCAAGAGCAGATGCCAAAACCTAAGAGGTGGTTTACAGCAGCCGTGCAAGCCAGCCCTTGCATTCCTGGTTACTTTGTATTATTGTGCAAATATTTTAGTTCACCTAAGGAGAAAAGTAGAGTCATCAGAGTAAAGACTATGGGAATTTCAGGCCTTGAGTTAAAGGATGCTAATCTGAAGTTATAATTAAGGCTTTTGGTAAGAGCAGTAGGCAAGTCTACTGACCAAACATTTTTAATAACATTGAAGCAGTTAAAACTAATGTTCTAGCCACTTCATTCAATGAAAGAGGAGTATTTTTAGTGGTAACATCTTTAGTTAATGTCTCAGGTCTTTCAACTGTTATTTGCTGTGTTCTGAGTTCTGGCATCTGAGTAAAACCTATTAAATAAAAATCTATTAAAAATCTATAAAATCCATTAAACCCAATTAAAATTATATAGGGGCTTTATAAAGACATCTCTACTGCACTTTCTTATGGAGTGCATAGGTAGAGATGACAGAGCTGAAAAATAAATAAGAGCTATGTGAAACTCTTACTCTCTAGTAGTGATAAATGCTGAAGTTGTGTCATGTTCTTGAACAGGTATTTCTGTTTTCTGTGTTGTTGGCTCATCACCTTTATTGGTGGTAGTTGGGCAGGTGTCCCTTGCGAAGAGCCTTCTTTCCCTTCTATGAATGTTACGTATCTATGTAGCTACCCACGAAGGAGATTCTGGTAGTATAAGAGATCAGTTTCTTCTAAGTCTTAGTTCTTAGGAAAATTCTTAATTTTTAAGTTTGGTGTAATGGTAATTTCTTTTCCTCTTGATGAGCCCATTCTTCTCTTAATATAAGGACCTTATGAGCTGCTACACAAAAAGAAGATCCTGTTGCTGTAGGCTTGCAGTACAGGTAGTCTGGATGGGTCTCATACAAAGATTCTTCCTGTTTAATTATTAAAACTTATATGTGTATACTGAGGGGTATCAGTGTGCTTATTTTATCTCAGATTGAATTTGGGTAGCTGAAATACTTGAACTGGGGTAGTGCAAGGCATATACACAATTACAGCTGCATAAAGGGAAAAAACTTCTCCATTCAACTAAGATATGTGTGCTACATCATTGCTTTTAATTCACATATTTCCTCTTTTGAGTTCCTATATCTGTTGACATAATTTTTTTCAATATGAACCTCATTATATCATTCTTCTACCTGTAATTTGTCTTAGTTATGTTGCATTTTTTCCTTTTAGTTCTCACTGCCAATGGTTTCCATTTTAATATAATGCAAAAATTTCATTTAAGTATTTACATTTCTAGAAATTGATCCCTGAAAGAGGAGAATATGCTGGGCATCAGCCCTCAGTTTGATGCCGATTCTTTTATTGTTACTTTTATGTCTGTATAGCATAGCATGAATCATATCATGGTTTGGGTTGGAAGGGACCTTAAAGATCATCAAGTTCCAACCCCCCTGCCACGGGCAGGGACAGCTCCCACTAGACCAGGTTGCTCAAAGCCCCATCCAGCCTGGCCTTGAACACTTCCAGGGATGGGGCATCCACAACTTCTCTGGGCAACCTGTTCCAGTGTTTCACCACCCTCACACTAAAGAATTTGTTCCTAATAGCTAATCTAAATCTACCCTGTCTCAGTTTAAAACCATTACCCCTCATCCTATCGCTCCACTCCCTGATAAGAGTCCCCCCCATCCTTCCTGTAGCCCCTTTAGGGACTGGAAGGGGCTCTAAGGTCTCCCTGTAATTCTCTCCTGGTCTCCTCTGTAGTTCTAGCTGGCATGCTCAATGTGCACATGTATTAGCATTAAGGACACTAGTTATTTTTTCATTAATTTTGACAGAAAGGATTTTTACCCTAATTCAATAAAGCAGTTAATCTTGTGTGGTGTTGATCCGCGGCTCAAGGGAAACCTTCCCAATGAAGAGGAAACTGTTACTTTGCACAAAGGACCCGTAAATCCTGCTCTGATACACTCTGTACATCCCTCTTAAGGTAAGACAGGAACAGAAGGTGAGAGGAGTGAAAAGTCCATCTTGCTGGTATAGACTAAGACAATGTGGTTTGTTTAGCTAACAAAAGCTGAAGCTGAATATGGATAGCCAGGATAAAGCTCAGGTGGAAGGTCAGCCTTATAACTGAAGAGCAGTGTAAAAGAAAATAGTTCAGTATTAACTATAAATAAATTTAGGATAGAATTTTGAAGATTTCTCTAAGTACTTCAGAAACTAGAAAATGAAATGGACCAAGATCTATCAGCCTAAAAAATTTTTCTCTTTATAGCAGTTCTACAGACAATCACAGATGATTTTGTAATGACAATATTGAATGATAGCACATGCAGTTTTTAAAATTTAGGGGGCTATATTGATTGGAACACTGCTACAAAGCTACTATATTCTTCTTTTTTCCAATTACTTGTTATTGGCTATCATTAGATTTTGAGATAGGCAGATATTTGGTCTGACACGTAGAGCTACTTTGTTTTAATTCTTGCTTAATCTGATAGCAACTTAAATGATACCTATTTGTGTAATTTTTAAAGTGTTACCACGACTGGTGGCTAAGGTATCACTGAGACATGCAGCACTGCACTTTGTTGCATAACAGAACCAATAAAGACATTGTTATTGGTCTTCTGCACATTGATAACTAATGCAGAGTGTCAAGCTTTAATCTTTCCTTTACTAGACTTTACAATTTTCATTGGAAAGGTAGAAATTTCATTTATTTAGAAACCTCTATTTATTAAAATGGGTTGATTAGAAAATACACAGTTTAAAACCTTTTGGAAAGAGAAATAGTTACACCAATGCAACTGCAGTGCAATAAAATGGTCTCCTCCCCGCGACCTGGACAGGCTGGAGAGCTGGGCAGAGAAGGACCTAATGAGGTTCAACAAGGGCAAGTGTGGGGTCCTGCACCTGGAGAGGAAGAATGCCAGGCACCAATATAGGTTAGCAGTGGACCTGCTGGAGTTCTGAGGGGAAGGATCTGGGGGTCCTGGTAGATAGTAAACTATCAGTGAGCCAGCAATGTGCCCTTGTCACCAAGAGGGCCAATGGAATCCTGGGCTGCATAAGGAAGAGTGTGGCCACTAAGTCGAGGGAGGTCATTCTCCCCCTCTACTCTGCACTGGTGAGGCCACAGCTGGAATACTGCATCCCCTTATGAAGAAAGGCTGAGAGAGCTGGGACTCTTTAGCCTGGAGAAGAGAAGGCTGAGGGGAGACTTTATTAATGCTTATAAGTATCTAAAGGGTGGGCTGAAGGAGGATGGAGCCAGACTCTTTTCAGTGGTTCCCAGTGACAGGACGATGGGTAATGGGCACAAGCTGGAACATGGGAAGTTCCATTCAAATATGAGGAAAAACTTCTTTATGGTGAGAGTGGCAGAGCCCTGAAACAGGCTGCCCAGGGAGATTGTGGAATCCCCTTCTCTGGAGATCTTCAAGACCCTCCTGGATGCAGTCCTGAGTAATGTGCTATAGGCAATCCTGCTTTAGCAGGGGAGTTGGACTAGATAATCTCTAGAGGTCCCTTCCAACTCTGACAATTCCATGATTCCCTGATACTAAGCTAAAGAGCTCAATACTCTTCCCTGAATTTTTTTGTAATCTGTGATTGAAAGGATGTACCAACTAAGCCAACTAATACAATGAAAATAAAAGAAAAGGTAAAAGCAGAAGCTATATGAAGAAACTCAGTTTGATACTTGAATCAGCCACAGACCCATAGTTGTATAGTTTGCAATCAGAATATGTTTGAGGGTTTGAGGTGTTTGAACAGATGTCCACATTTCTCAAAATGTCTCTGAAAGAAGCATACATTTGTTTGTTATAGTCTTTTCCTGTTGGTCACATACGAAAATAACACTGAACAATTGTAGCGTATGCTCCCTACAACTGAAGTTCCATGTTGGTAAGCACAGTAATTCATAAAATAAAGGTATCAGAAATAGGATTTCTGGTTGCATCTTTAATCTTCTGAAAATGCAATATTTAATGCAAATACAATATAAGGAAGATGATTTACCCATCTTCATTATTGTAATCATAATAAAAATGGAATACAATAATTCAATGAATATCTGTTTAGGTTAGCAAAAAAGTCGATAATTATTTGAACGTGGTAATAAAATGAAAAATGAAAGTGTTTGGTAATGCATTATTACATTTTATGGCCATACATTTATTTCACATAATTCAAACTGTTTTATCCTACTATGTAAAAAAAAAAAAAAAACCAAAAAAAAACAACCTAATATGTAGGTATTAATTTTAAGATATGCTTAGGTGCAGATAATCAGTTTAACAGAAAAACAAGGGAATATGAATTTACTTGTGTTTAATAGGTCTACAGTTAAGACAGACTGAATGGACATTTTAATGCAAATGATGTTTGGGGTAAGCTTTGGCTCAAAGCAAAAAGTGTGATTTATACAGACTTGGATTCAAACTGATCCTGAATTTCAGTCTTTCTTACTATGGATAATCAACAAAACCAGAGAGCACCGGGTCAGCATTGGTATAAGCACATGTTGTACCAGTAAAACTGATCAAATTTCACCTTCCTAAGGAGGTTGCTTTTGCCCAGTTTCCCAAAGCAATATCTGAAGCATTGTCTTAAGGATAGCTGACTGATGGCAGAAGAAATTGGTTGCTTGTCACAGCTTTGAGTAAGACTAGCCCGTTTCCAGTTTTCCTGAGATTCTGCCCAGGAGCAGCATCTCTCACTGCTTTTCCATTGTCCATGCAGGAGGATGGAAATTTCTCCCTTTGTTATGCATTTATCTGAGGGGCTCCTGTACCAGCTGGAGACTTGTAGCAGCAATGGTACTAAGTTTCAAAGTGAACCCATCTCCCTGCTGCAGGGACATACACTGTCTACAGACCCTAACCTCCCCAGAATGAGTCAGAGGAAGAAAATACGAAACCAATGTATTGGCTTTCAGAAGATGACAATGCCATCTTCCTAATACAAGCTCTGTCAGGTAAAATATTGAAACTTTATACTAGGGTTGGGGCTGAAAGAGTCAACCAACTTTTCAGCCATCAGCTTTCATCAGGTGTGCTTATAGAAGCAACGCAAATGAGAGCAAATGGTTGTTTAAATGGATTAAGGACTAAACTCAGGTTTAGCCAGTAAGCTTGATTTATTTGGCCTCTTTCTAAGCATTTAGGAAAAAAAAAAAACAAACAAAAAACAAAACAACAAAAAAAAACAAAGAAACAAACAAAAAACCCGAAATAAATAAAAGGAGGGCTGGAAGAATCCAGAATTGTACTATCACTCTTACTCTAAAGGCTTATGTCACATGTGTTCATTAACTTGAGTTTTTTCAAGTAACAGGTGAAATCATTTGGCATTCCTCTAAGAACTACAGAGTTGCAGTATTTCAATTCCCCAGTACCTTGCTCATTCTGCTTGGACTGAATTATCTTACTTTGGATAAAGGTTCACAGTTGTTCTTCAGTGGGAAAAAGCTAGTTGAACCACCTAGTGTGACTTGTGCTTTTGTTATAGCATCATGGTTGTTGTACATTGCTAATCTTTATCCTGTTGCTGTAGGTATTTTATTGTGTATTTCTCCTGGCAGACAAGATACTTGAAGAAATGGGGCTCTGTTCTGATCCTGTGCCCAATGCTGGAGTTCTTAGGGGCCAATTTTATGTTGTGAGAATAACAATACTAGAAAAATAGTAAAATAAGCCATATTATTGATGGTACCACAAAACTTATTTGCCCAGAATAAAAATACTTACATTACAGAAGTGATTCAATTATTTAGCTCCGTTGTTATTAAAACTGCCCTTTACAGAGAACCTACCCATTTCTTGGCATTCTCATCCCACTTATTGGAGGAAGAAGTTACCTGATTTTAAATTTTCTGACAGTCTTTTCCTCTTCTTTTCTTTTCCACAAGTATGAGAGAACAGCTGCTGCCTCATATAATTATTTTAATTGTTTGCATGCTATAAAATTGTTAAAAGCAATTTTAATTTTAACAGTAAATAGGTTTTATTGCTAAGTTATGCTTTTGCTTATAGCTATAAGATGGCAACGGGTGGTTAAAAGTATATTTGATTCTGTACTATTATTTCTCCTGTATCCACTGTATAATCAATGAGGTGATACTATTTTGCCCTCAGGATAAAAAAAGAGAAATGTTAATGGAAGCAATTAAAAGATATGAATAATACTGACACCTCTTTATTATCTTTCAGGTACATTCGGAGTTATCCAACACATTAAGTGGTAATGATGCAGTTACAGTTATTTTCCAGTTGACATGATTAGTTCTGTGGCCCAGCCACATCTATCTTGTGCTTTGAAGCCCTTCACACCAAGTTATTGGATTTGGGAAATAAAGTAAATAGATATATGAAATGACCTCATCCCTAATTTTGAAAGACATGGGTAAGAATGGCATTTCCATGGTCTACAGCACTAGTCTAAGTTACAGGAGTTACTCTTGATTCTCTGTTGCATTCCTAAGTCTGAGGAGTTTCAAACCAGTATGGTATAAAGAATAGAGGTCTAGGGCTACAGACACAGAAGTATTATATCATGTCAAGACATCTGACCTGTTAGACACTCAGCTCTCCATTAACATCTCCAAAATACCCCTGTGCTTACAAACTCCATTCAATGTAGATTGAAAAAAGCCGCTCCTGAGTCTTGTGAAACTGATGTCTTCTTGTAAGCTCATGTTTTCCAGATTCTAGGGTATTTCTATTGTCTGGAGAGGGGCCACATAGTAAGCCCTTTTTAGAAATTCAAATGCTACCAGGAGTCTATTAATATCTGGACAGGAGCCCTGAACAATCAAATACATGTCTGTGATGTGCGAGCAAAAATCCCAGATTACTTGAGCACAATTTTGAGACCAATACTCAATGAAACATAGAGGACTGTCATGGTTTAACCCCAGCCAGCAGCAAGGAACACACAGCTGGTCACTCAATTCTCCTCCTACTCCACCAGAAAGATAGGGAGAAGAGAGAGAAAAGGAGGGGAAAGGGTAAAAAACCTCCAACCTCATGCTTTGAGATAACAAGCTTAATAGGACAATAACCAAAAAGGAAAATAATAACATCAATAATGGTAAAAGAATATACAAGATAAAGTAATACAACACAAATCACTCTCACTACCCACAGTATTAGTTGTCCAGCCCATCCTCAGCAGTGGTCATGGATTCCTGCCCTCCCACTAGTCCCCATTTATATCCTTAGTATGACTTGTATGGTATGGAATATTTTCTTGGCCAGCTTCTTCTGTCTGTGTTCCCTCTCAGCTTCTATGGGAAGCTGAAAAAGTCCTTGACTAACATAAACACCACCTGACAATAACAAGAACAATATACATTATCAACATTCCTTTCATATCAAATCTGAAACACAGCAGCCACTAGAAAGACAATTAACTCTATCCCAGCTGAAACCAGGACAAGGAGCTACGAAGCATTGTGAGTCATGGTACTATCAATAATGAACGGGGAGTCTGAACAAGATTTAAAAGAGTGGAAGAAACAGCAGAATAGATTTGACTGAAGAGGTCCTTGACCTTCCTTAAAACTCTTAAATGCTAAGTCTGGAAAGCTCCTATGTGGAGCCTAGACTATTGATTTACTGGAACTAGAGGCATTAGCAGTGGCTAAAATCCAGCTACTTTTTCAAGCATTCAGGATAAACATTCAGTATAAATAAGTTTGTGCAGCTGAATCAGAATTCAAAAGTTCAAATATGGCTTTGAATTGTATATCTAACTTCATGTTATTATCTGTAACAGTAACGAAATGGAAGACTGCTTGAAGAACACCAAAGGACTGACCATTACTTAAGAAAAAAGACGCTAACATTATTATTTAAGAAAACAAATTGATAGCATTTAGGACTCCTTTTATGAGGATATATATTGTCTTCAGTATTTTCCATGAACATTAAATACCTGTCTTAGTGAAAAACAGTACCTTCTCTCCAAAAGGTGACTACGACCCATTAATATCTACCATGATTCTGTTTGCTGGAAGTCATTAAGGGCCCCCACCTGTTAAAGGCAGGAACTGGGTAATAGCACTGCTTCATCTAGTTTAAGTGTTGTGCTGCGTATTGTATTGCTATTCATTGTGAATATGACTCTTTTTATTCACTAGATAGCTACGTGTATTTCTAAGCATTCACCAGCTATCATACGTAATTTATTTTATTCACCTCATTATTATTATTTGTTACAACTGCATAAAAGGTGCTTTTATTGCACTCAAATGTTTGCTTTGTTAGCCTGATTGACCTATATGCCCAACTGTTTACTCTTTGATCATGCTGAAACACTGAGCTTTCTGCTATGCCTTACATGTGATCAATGAGTCAATCAATAAGGAGGTACAGGGTTTTTCTTATTTTTTTAATGCTTAAATGCTGCATTGTATGGCAACTATTGCCCAACAATTTGAGTTGGACAAAGGAATAATAAATTTCTTATTAAAAAAACTCAGAAGAAAACTTTCTCCAAATGGTATCATCAAGACACTTGATTTAAGAAAGGACTGATGATGTTGGCTTAATAAAGTGACACAGAGGAAGCAGGTTTTTTGACCCATAAAATGAAAATTTCTTAACCAGGATGACCAGTTAAATCTGCAAAGATGGACCGTTCAAAAATTTGTCAGACAGCTGATAAGATATATCCAGATGTCAGCAGGTTGGAAAACAGGTCATTAACCAACAATGTAGGAGACCTGAAAACTAAACAGAGAGTGTCTAAGAACAAGAACAACAAATGGAATGAATGTGATTGTTTAATAAGAGGGATGAGAATCATAGATAAATAGAAGGCTTAAGGTTAACAACTACTTGCTGGTTGCCTCTTGGATGCAGTATCCAGAGCTATAACCTCACAAGATATTTGGGACTTCCCAAGCTTCACCTTCAGCCTTAATATGCATTCCCTCTTGAACATTTTATCAGGAAAAAAATGCTTTTATTTCAGTAAGTGACTTATCTAAAGAAATATGCTCAGGAGGTGCAAAGGCAACAGGGATGCTTTCAGAGAAAACACGACAAATATGGCACAATATCATCTCTGCTGCTTACTGGAAATGGAGCCTGTTTCACTCTAGTCCCTGAATCATATTTGGGACTGTCCAGAAGAATGTGCTAGATAATGTGCTAACAACATGCTAAGTGATGTACATGGCTGGGGCTAGTGCTCAAACCATAACATTACCTCTTCTATCTTCTTTGACATAGTTTAGAGCTCTGAATCTCAACTCTGAAGCAAATGCTATAAAAAAAAAAAATTAAACAAAAACCAGTTCTGAGGTTGTAACTGAACAGGATTTAAAAGATTATGGTTATGAATTCCTATGTCCTTTTATGGATGCTCTTATTGGTACAGATAACACTTGGAATAGTGATGGGATTGATCTACTATTATATAACTTAGATAATTTTCCAACTTAGAAATTTGAAGCAGACCAAAGGACAACTACAGCTAAAAGTCACCTCTAACATCTGAATTATGTGAGTAACACAGATTTATTTTTTACTCATTTTTATATATTACTAGGTTCTGAATAGGAAATGCAAGGATCAGATATGAAGATATCTGACCACTCCATATCCTTCAAGCTGTATTTAGGCTCCTACCACTTATTTGAACTTTTTGTTCTGCTTTTACATTCAATAACTAAACTGAACCTTCTCAAACTGTCAGTGAAGCTGATCAGTCAAACAGCTCAGGCAAGATTTATGCAATGTGTCTTTGTTATAGCTGGCAAATAAAAATTATATTCCTTGTAATTGAAAAGAATGGCTAGGATTTTAGAAAGCAAGACAGCAAATGTCAGTAAACTACATATTTTCCTTTTTAGATGTTGCTTTTTGTTGACATTTAAGCTCTATAGTTTGCCATGAGAAGATTCACTTGACTAAACATAAACGTCTGTGTTATAAAGGTCTATGTTTGAGCTAGTCACCTTAATTATAGATAAGGGTGAGAAATAAGGTGCTCTGGAAGTCAATCAGTGCTTCACCTCAAATCTCAGCCCTTGTTTCCTTCACCTCTTCTCTTTCCATTTTCCTGTTTCTCTATTCCTCTTAGGTCGAAGTCAGTTTTCCACTTCACATGGCTGACTGAAAAGAGAGCTCATTTCTCAGGGGAAGGGGAGGGGAAGAGGGCAGAAGGATAAAGACATGCAAGGGGATTTAAAAGGGAGAGACAGAGTTTCCTAGCAGCTTCTTATATTTTTCTTCCTTTGCTTAGATTGAATATCTACTCTCTCCAAATTGTCTTCTACCAAAGTGACATGCCCCATTTTAAGAACAATTGTTTTACCCCATATTAATTTTAGACAGCTCTAAAACTGTATACAGTCTCACTTTGTCATCATACTTTCTCCTTTGTTTATACCTTGCCTTTCTTCCTTTGTTATCTTTGTTTGTTTATTACATGTGAGAAGTTATACCAGAATATGGCATGGGGGTACACACAGGTTTACAAAAGCCATAGAAACTCCAGACAGAAGAGGAACCTCATATCCCAAAGGCTGAACGAAGCCACCTACTACGTTTCTATTGCTCCCTACCAAAGCTGCTGTGCCCTGGCTTCAAGAAAGGTTTCCTTAATACACAGCCAGCTGTCTGGAGAACTGGTGCGGTTAGTTGCTGATTCCTCTGGTATAGGTGTAGAAAACTCCTTACTTAGCTTAACAGTAGCTGTCATAAGTTGTTGCCTCCTTTTCCAAGCCTAAAGACAATCTGGACTCCTGCAACAGGACTGAAGACTCAAGAGATCCAGAATTTTTCATCTTGGCTTCATTTCATGTGACTCCACACATAAGAGGAATAATAGGAAGAACAGGAAGAACATCCTTGGAGTTATGATGGGATATGGGCTTGCAAAGCATGATGAGAGGGTGTTGTCACAGCTATGCAAGCATGGAAAGCCTCTCCCTAGCTTTCAAAAGAAAAAAAAAAAAGCTGGGCAGATCTCTGATTCCCCATTTTTATTTCTAGTTCTTTTCAGTGTAGCTATATTCTTTTTATTAAGCGGCTGCATAAATATGGGACATGCATACAATGCTATAGGAACTGTTAGGTACAGTTGAGTGTAATCTGCCCTACCAGATGAAGCAAGTAGTACAGAACTCTCATTCAGTCTTTGTTCCTTCCAAGTCCTTTGAATGGTCTCAGGAAGTAGAACCTGGCAGTACCTCCAAGTAGACCAGACGAGCTTCCCATACATGGACCAACTCTTTCAGTTTCTCAAGTTTGCTTTCTTTGTGTCAAGCGAATGGACAAGTCTGAAATTAAAACCATTCGAAACTGGTTGATCTTTGTATTCCACCCCCTACCAGCCCTTTAATGAATTTTTCTATTTAATTCTATGAGTTTTCCTTTTATGATATCATAGTATATTGTCTAGATGTTTTAGCTTGTCTTTAGATAGTGTTATAATCTAAAATGAAATGCCAAGTTATCTGTTGGTAGAAAAAAAATAACTCAAATAAATTGTGACACCAGATAGAAAAAAGTAAATAAATATTCATGAGCATTTTAAAATTTGAATTTATAAGAAATAAATATAGTACACTGCTTTGGGGAAAATATGCAAATACTAAGGAAACAATTATTAATGCTCTGGTTATATATTCCCCTTTCTGTGATTCTGTGCTTAAGAAGCCGCACTGGGTTTGTGTTGTTCATGCATAATAAAATCCCACATTTTAGAACAGATGGATTTTATTTTGGGGGGAAAAAACCCCACCTTATATTAGCAATAATGGAAGAAGGTGGATGCAGCCTACAAATACCTGCTTAAAATTAAGAAATCACACAGAGAAATAAACTTCATGGTTACGTCTGATCCATCTGTTTCCCATAATTGTATAAAAATATACACATTTTACTTCTGAAAGAATGCCCCTAGCAGTACTTCATCTGCCACAAATGACCTGTCACAGCCCTCGCACACACTGCAGCACAGTTTGTTGTGATGCACATGCAGAGGGAAAGCCTTGCAGCAGAGGGGAAGTAAGGCTGTCCGTGTCATCAGGTTGAAGGAGAAAAAGCTCTCAAAATTGCAGGTAAGGGAGAAGAAAGGGGCCTACTGTGTCACCAGCACAGGGGAGACTGGCAGGAGTCAGGGCAAAACACCAGAAAGGAAAGTCACAATGCTACAGGAGGAGAGATGGAGCTTTTTGTGCCACATGCAGAGCAGGGTGAAGTCTACACTCTGAGTTTTTGAGAGGTTTTGCTCCTGATATGTAGACAGACAGTTTCATTTATAAAGTACAGGAAGATGTACAGAGGATTTCTTTATTATGCCCTATACATCTGTTTGTATGTTCTTTGGTGATGTACTGCTGAATTTATACAGATAAAACAGACCAGTAGGTTGTGTGGTCTAGAGAAGATGCGACCTATGAATATGAAAGTGTGTGTTTGTCTCAGAAAGAGACAGAAAAGGCACTTCACATAAAGTTAGCCAAGTTCTTAGAGCAAGAAATGAGAGGAGAGAGGCATTATGAGGCTTCTCATAAATATAGAATTGTCTCCGAATAGTTATCTTCAGCAGGCAGGATTGCAAGAGATATATTTATGGCACTGTGCCATATTTATACCCATACATGCTCTTTTAAAGAATTATTGTAAGCCTATTTATTCTCTGCTTGTCTGTAGCATCTGATAAATACACTCAAATGTGTCAGTGGATATGTACAATCAAAGGCAAAGTTGTGAGAAGAACATAAATTTCAAAATACTGTGCTACAGCTTGCTTTCGGGCTAGTGATCAGCTCAGTAGTTGCCAGCCTCACTGCTTAAGCGGCTTTTCATCTGGTCAAGAGTGGAAATCTTGGTTCCTTCTATAGGCTTCTGTTTCTGAAAAAAATAGGTACATGTCTGACTGCCTTCAAAAGCAGACTTGACATGCATTTTTAAAGGTAGTGAATATTGTAAGATGTTAATAACTCTTAGAGTAATTTTCCTTTCTAAAACATGAGAGGGTTTTTTTGACAATGTTTTTTCAAGGTTTTTGATAACTTGTAAAACTCAGTGCTACACAATGAATATACAGTTTGACTTTGAGCAAGAAATTTTGGATTTACAGCTAAGCTGAGGGAAAAACTTGCTCATTTTGTTGTCAACAGTTAGCCAAAAGTCATTGAACGTACAGAGATCACTCCTAGTATATATATATGTCATGGCTTTGTATGTCAAGGAGTACCTGCACAATTTTGGCAATCTTTCTTTAAGACTTAAGGGCAGAATCATACCAAATGTTCTGCAGCTTTTTTCTACGCAACTCCTTGCAATGTGATTTAGCTGAAGAATCCGCATCTACAGACTATCTCCAAAAAATCATAGTTACTGCATAGTGAATATGTTTTTCTTCTTTATTTTAATTCCCTTCACAATGTTTAGCCAGTACTTCAACAATGGCATGAGATGGAAATTCATCTGCATATGGAGATTGGAGCCACCTGTCCAAGACAAGGCATTTGATACCAGCAGATAGCAGTCATTAAACATGATGTGAAATCCCTGTAGATGTTACACACTTTTCAGAAAACAATGATTCAATAGAGCATATTTCCAAAGCAATCTCTTTTTCAAAACTCAGAATTTCAAAGTGAATTCTGATATGAGTTGTCATGTTATAGCCAGCAATCTAGGTGATTTGTGAATGCATTTTATTGTGGAGAGACAACAGAAAAATGCTTTTTTTATGTTTAAGGTGTACAGCTTAGCTTTCCCTTGCAATGAATGAGGTCTTGGAGAAACATTGCTGAGTTGATGTGATGATTGATGGCCAAGTCAGAAACTACAGTCAGAATGAAATTGAAGTGAAGTTTCATCATTCCTCTGTCCTCATGAAAAATCATACTTTGAGACTTTGCCACGAGGGCTTGCATTTCATTTATTATAGTATAAATATTATAATGCTCAAATGATAGCTATTAGAAATATGCTTTTCATTGGCAAAAGATCATCAACATGACTTTTTGAGTACAGCCTATCAGAAAATGAGAGTACTAAGTTTAAGTGGAGATGTTTCTTTAACAGTAGAAAGTCTCATGTAATAACCCCCGGAATCTGTTTTCATCATAAGAAATGGCTTCTGGTATTTGTGAAAATTCATGCCAAATAAACTAGTAGGCATGCAGATGTTTTTAAAAATCTCACTCTGCTGGGCTGAAACCTGTCATAAAGTTCAAAGACGTGTTAAAATAGGACACCCTATGTCCTATTTAATTTCAGGATGGGAAGTGGAGGAAGCAACAGTACACAGCAGGTTTGTTGTGAAGCCAATTGGATCTCCTGTTTGTCCACCAGCCAGTAGATCTGCACATGTGCCTCAACTACAGACTGAGGAGTCATTATGAAGGTACAGATGCTGCACAGACATTCATGGACAGGATTTTTTTCTTTTTTTTTTCTTAAAATACATTACTGGGGTCTTGGCATAGGGCAATCCTGACTTGGGGTATCCAGACTTTCCAATAGGGTGGTCAATCCCTGTCCAGTGACAGGAGTTTCTGTTGCAAGGATTCTTGCACAGCACCTTCAGCTGGATCAAGTGTGACACCACATGGTTTCTCCAAGCTGTTTTTCCTCCAAACTCATTTATCCAGCTAGACAGCAATGCTTTGGGGATAACAATCTACTCCATCTCCTGGCTGTGCTACTTACAAGGACTTAAATACCGGACTTTTGTGGCTTGAGAAGAAGCCATGAGGAAGGTGGTACTTGCAACCTGTTGAAACCTTTGACTACAAGGAACTGCATGAAGCAGCATCATCCCTCACTAATGTTCATAGGCTGTGTACAACTAAAGATGGTAAAATGGAGGTGAATCCAAATGTATCAGTGATGAACCTAACTAGATAAGCTACAAGAGGATATTGTCTCCTGTCTGAGATACAAGAAGAACAGCAGATCCTGTTATAGAATAACATGCAGATTTTTAGGTAAACTTCAGGATCTTCAGATCAGCTCCAAACAAGATGTTCCTGTACCAGATATCTCACTCAGGGAAATTTTTAAGCTCCCTGATCTCTCCAGTTACCTCTTGGAGGATTCACGATGTCAGAATGGTTAGAAGAGATGAAGGTTGTCCCCTTATCATGAAATACAGTCATACAAGTACATTTTTATAAAATATTTCAAACTTAACTAACAGAGAGCAAGGAGCTGCTTCAAGTATTCTCACATTTAGAACTAACTTCTGGTGAATGTGAGCCAAACAATGCTGAATGTTTTTGTCTGCTCAAAATATAAATTTGAGGTAGGCATTACACAAGCGTAGAAGTAATTCTGAGTACTTTGGTTGCTTCAGAAAAGTTGTATAGAAGTGAATTTACATTTTTCAATGTATTTGAAGGCTTGTATGTGCTGTAATTTATACACTTGGATAGAAGTGGTTGTGATTAACTTATCATGTTTTAGATGACTTCCTTTACACTTAGAAGTGGTAGTATCTGACTTTTCAAAACATTTTCTGTTGCTGGAGAAACTCTTGTTTTTGCTTGGTTTGAATTTGGTTTGTTACTTAACAAAATTAAATAACAGCTATGTCAGTTATATAACCCAAATTTGTTTATGTATTTTTCTCTTTCATTTAAACCCCTGTATTTGTCTTGGCTGCCTTACTCTATTTTACAGGAATATAATTAGCAACATGAGCTAGCCAACTAATCTGCATACACAATTCTATTTACTTAAGAGTGCTGAATTAAAAATTCTATATAATCATCTGGGGTGGAAACAAAGGAGTCTTTTAAGCTCTATTTGGGACTTGTTTTAGTTTAGGTGAGATTTGAACCAGTCCACAGCTTTCAGTAGGGAATTAACTAACATCACTGGCTCCCATTTGCATCATTGTCTCTGCTGGCTGAATCACGTAAAATGCAAAAAGGGGTTTAAAGAAGGAACCTGAATTCAGGTTTTCTTCTCCTGCCATGAGAGTCTTAACATGAAGTTATCTCTTCTTTCTCCAATTGTTAGTTCCTTTTGTGCACTGGCAGTTTCCGAAGTAAGGCCTATGAAAAAGAGTCTCCAGATTAACCTTTTTCTAGATTAGCAAATCATTCAGGGAGAAGAGTGAAAAAGTTGAAACTATACCCATAACATGCATTCTGAGTACTTCACCAAAAAAATAAAGATAGAAGTATTGGGAAAACAGTATTTTTCTTCACCATTACAGACCAAACCTTTCCAGTTGTGTAACAGCAATAACATATTGCCTGTTTTAACTTCAGAAACTTCTTGTTTATTAAATGAGCTGCTTTCATCTATTGCTGATTAAAGAAAATCCTGTCAGACTCAGTTCATCCCCACTTGTCCCTGTTTGCAGCGTACTGAAGCCACAGAAGTGGGAACTGGTCCAGAAAGGCCTGGATACTGCTGAGACATCAGACACGCTCTTCTGACCATCAGGGGATCCCTTACAGGGAATTTCAGGTTCCCCTCTGGGAATGAGGGAGCTGTCTGTTGTTAGACTAAGTGTCAAAAATTTTACCTATTCTTTAGTGGGGATCTCTGGAATTCCAAGTGTATCATGTAAGAAAGGTGGTTAGAGGGTAACCTGATAAGCTATTTGCATATCCCTTGTAATATTAAGGGAATGCATGACAACTAATTAGAGAACTCTCCTGTTGAACAGCTTATCTCTTTATATTCAGTATCCTCATTTGATGTGTGGTATAAATTGGGTACCATTTTGCTCTCCAAGATAAAAAAAAAACAAACCCACACAAACAAACAAACAAACAAAACCCACAAAAAAACCAAAACAAATGAAAAAAAAAGAAAAATAAACAAACAAAAACCAGAAAATAACCTTCACAGCTTGTTACTTTGACAGTTGTACAGTTTGAGAAAGAACTGTTTTATCACGTACTGATTTTTCATTCCTGAGGCTGTGTGTGAAATCATTCACCACATCTAAACAAACTCAGTTCTTGGTTGAACAAGGGAACATGTGATCTGTGTAACTGCAAGGCAGCATGAGGGTTTGGTATGTGCTGTGAAGTGCACCATTATCCAAAATAAACAGTTGGCTCCATTAGGAGTTAAGAAAGGGGACTGATAACAAGGCTGCTCTCGCTAAGATAATAAACACCTATTGACTTTGCAGGTAATAATTCAGAAAAGCTAAATGGATTCTTGTTATTCGCTCAAGACTTGTTTAAGGGTAACAACTGAAGATTAGTTTCTACTCCAAATTACTGCTAATTGAATCTTGTTCTCTGTGTTTGTTTCTAGCTTTATCTGACTCTTCAGGCTTATCTGCAGCTCTGTAAATGTTTTGTGTTCATTCCAGCACAGCCTCAAGAAAATTCATTGTTTCCCAAATCCTTTTCCATTACCTACATGCACACTATTCCTTATTCACTGAAACTTCAAAGAAACTGGCTCAGGGTGGAGGTATTTTCATTCTTGATACACAAACTTGAGGGAAATGGACTGGCTCTAATTTGAAGCCAAATGCCTGATGCAAAAACATGCAATTTCTGCAATTAGTCCTGATGCAAATGCAGACTAAAATCTGTCCTTTCAGGTCTCAGATGAGCAGAACCAGTGCAAAAGTTGCAGTATCCTGTCTTAAATAATGGATAGACGAACTGTACTGCTCCACCAGTCTCAAATGACATGAGAAACACAAACCTGCCAGCTCCTACTAACAAAGGGGAGAAAAAAAATCCCTTTTGGTCTTCTTGATAATCTATAGCTGATTCAAACTGGCATAGCATTATAGGTATGTTTAAGTCAATTAATGGCCTACATGACTTCTGCTGCTGTCCATAACCAAACAAATCACATAAACACAAAAGTGATGATATTCACTTATACTTAAAAAGCAGAATTTCAAACCTCCCAAATCCCACTTTATGATCCTCATTACAGAATTTACTCATGCACCGTTTTTGACTTAAAATTTTGACTATTTGGCAGGCTGCTACAATATATCAGTAATTGCTGGGGTGGAACATGATGCAGTAATTTTTTTCCATTTAATGGAAACTTACTTCAAGTCTTACTAAAAAACAATGTGGAGAGATGATGTAATTCGATTGCCCTAGAATTCATGTCATATTCACTGAAAGTTTTTAACATTGTAGATGTGCAGGCTTTCATTATAGATTTAGGTCATGTTACTTACGCCTCGTGCTCATCTCATCAGCTCGTCTTTGTGCAGAATATGCTTAAGTGCATTGCAATATTTCTCTGTATAGAATTTGATTTCAGTGATGCTGGACTCTGCTCCTTGGCCTTCAGTTGCATCATTCTGTGGTATCAAAATGATGGGGAGAAATTGACAGATGAAACTACTTAAAACAACAAATGTTAACCTGTTCCTTAAGTCTAGACTTTTTTGCTCCTCTTACTATCTTTGTCTTTCATACTAGGAATGCCAGTTTATTAGTGAAACTTGAGGAAGCGGGGAGAGGAGTAAGGGCTCATAAAATAGTCTAATAATAGAGGTGTAAAACTGTTGTTTCAACTTTATCATTCTACTGACTGTGCAACCCCACGGGATGAACTGCCTTCTTGTCCCACATCTAAATAAAGGAATTAAGTAAATAGGGAAAGATTCTGGCTTCTTCACAGTCACCAACCAGTGCACAAGTTCGCTGGTTTTTGGGCAAAGGAAGTCTTTGCCTGCTCTAAGCCTTTCAGCCAATTGATTGTAACGAGATAATCTGGCATTTGCTAACTTTGTCTGGTTTTCTTGCTTCCCTTATGAATGGTTAGCCCAATTGTATGTGCAAACACATGTATGCAGGATGTGAGAACATTTCATGCTTAATCAAAATGTGGTAATAGGGAAAGTACGTTAGATGAAGAAGAAAACACAGCTTGTCAAGAGATTAGTAACTGTTGATATTTTTAGATGGATTAAAGTGACCATGTAGTAAACTGGACAGAGCAAACAACATTTACCAGCTTTTAACTGATAGCCTGCCATCGGTTTATTAATTTTCAGCAGTGTGTACTGCTCTAATTCAGCTCAAGAAGTAAAGTGTCTGGGTAAAATAACAGGATTGCATTTACTTTATAATACTGCAGATCCTACAGATATAGACAGTGCACTTTTTCTCTGCTGCTGGCTTTGCCTATGAAGCCTAAATTTAATTATACAGCTCTTCAAAGGAAAAATCTTGAGGAGAAAAAAAAGCAAAACCCCACGATATGACAATCTAAGAGACGAAGAGATTTCTTCTATCTTTCATCAGGAAATACCCAGGGCTGACATAACATGTCTCAGTTCATATAACTAGAGCCATCTAAATTTAGGTGTTTTTCCTAAACTGTTTGTGATGGCTTTCACGGTTAGAGGCAAGAAAAAAGGTAAGAAATTTCTCTTATTAGAGTCTCTTGATTTTCTCTACTCACTACATTAGAAGCCAAATTTAAAATAAATGGTTGACTTTTCAATCACTAAAGGAGAGACGATTCCCACTCACATAAATTCCTTCATGTGAAGAAAATTTGAGATCCACTGTTCTAGGGTGGAGTGTTCCAAGGAGAGAAAATGACAAAAACTCATAGCTGAAAGTAGACATGTTGAGTAGATCTGTTATGCAGAGCAAGAGTTATCACTCTGTAGTTATCAAATTCTGTAGGAATGGGCAGACATCAGAGCACTTTTCTAAGTGGGAAGTTATTGAAATATTGTACTCCTATTAAAAGTTCAAGGGATTTTCAAGTTCCATTTCCCTACATCAAAAAAAAATGAGAAGGCAGGACTTCAGGACATGTTCTATCGAGCTTGTGACCTACTTCTGTGTTGACAGAACTGCCAGTTTAAACTGTCATGCTGAAAATATCCCAGCCAATCCTACTGGGAATAAAAAAGTAGAATCATTTCAAGTTAAGATTAAAGCATAAGTTTTTACAGTCAGATTACCTTTTGAAACAAAATACAAATCTGGAGGGATTGCTTGTCTTCATATTGGGCATTCCTCAGCTGAAGACCAGTTCTTTCTGGTCTTTGATTTCTGTGCTAGAATGTATGTCTAGATTTGTAGAACAAAATGGTGTGGCCTGTGGTATATAAGAGGAAATACTATACTTCATTTTGGAAATTAAATATATGCATTGTATAAAATGCAGATTAATTCATTAAGCTTTCAGTCATTCTGTGTTGTATTTTTAGCTTCTTTGAAATGGCTTTTTTACCTATAATGAAAATAGTGACCTTTAACTATATATTTAAAACTTTTTATTTAGATATGTAAAGCTTTCTGTACTATAAAAATATTTATACAACATGGCTGAAAAATAGTTTCAGTGCAGTTATAAAGGACAAACAAGAAGAAATCAATGTAATCATGTTAGAGAGAATGTTTTTAGCCTAGCTGAGTGCCTTGCATTAATATGTAATCCTTAGTATATTTGTTTTCTTATCAGTCTAGAAGAAACACTTTCTTAACAAAAATAGGATATAATGAACTCCAAGGAGAGATTTTTGTTTAACCTAAGTTGCATATTAATTATAAAAAACAGTGTGAAGTAAATAAGACTCAAATGCCTTATTTTCATTTGGTTTTGGGGGTTTTTTTCAGTAATCTCGTTTGCATATTTCTGGCTAGCTGTTGGTGACTGCATCTGTTCCACAGAATCCTCTCCATTACTCCATGGTGGCCAAAAAAAAACCAGCTAGAACTCAGAGAAATGAAAATAGGTACCAACACTGGGTGCAAGAGTAGGTACTACTGACCAGCTGGAAGTACTGAAGTAAGGATTATAGTTGATTTTTCTAGCTCTGCCACTAATTCAACCTTCGGCAATTTTCAGTAGTCTGAATTTTAAACAAAAGAAAAATATAAGACTTTCTGTGAAATTTAAGTGATTAATGACCTTAATCTCTTTGAGATTCTCAGATAAACTGTGCTAAGAAAGCTAAACGAACGAAAAGTAATAGCAATACTGACAGTATATCTCATTACTGTCACATCAGCATTAATTTAAAAGGTATTTATTATAATTGCTTTTGCCTGGAGAACTGTTTTTTTACAAACCACAGCCTTTACTATGGACAGGTTCTTTTGAATGGCTACTGTGCAACTTGAAGTATGTAATTAATACAAATTGTAATTAATACAAGTTGCCTTGACCTTTTCCTATAAGCAAGCTATGTATTAGCAGGCAAAGCTAGCTGGTTTCAGCAGACAAGTCTACAGCTGGTGCATGGATGTCTGTTCCCCAAGGACATATGGAAATCCAGCAGTGCAAGAAAATCCCTGCTTTTTTTTCCCTTTCCACTGCTGTGAATCAGAGATGAATACATTGACCTTTTTCTCCTGCATAAACTTTCAGTAGCAAGACACTGAGACAAGCCAGACACCCATTCACTCGTCCTGTAAATCTTATTAAGAAGACAAGAGTGCACCTTACTTGAAAACACAGTGGGCAAAAGTTCAAATGAGGTGTTTGCGGGGTGCCTACCTCTTTATTGAGGCATACATACATTTGATTTTTAGAACATGCTGAGCACTCATCTTCTCTCCTGTTAATATTCAGTACCTCTAAAACTCTTGTTACTGCAAGCTACAGTTTATAACCATGACTTATATTATTTACTACCAGGCTTGTGATTCTCAGCTACTTAAACTCCAATGGATTGTCCCCAGCAGAGGGGCTTGATGTACCGAGTATCTTTTCAGGTATTAGCAAACACAATGGGTAACATCACAAAAAAACACCTAAGATCTCTTATTTTGTCGTCATTGAAGAATGACTGTGTTTCATGCTGTAATATTATGTATTAACTTCAATCATGAGAGAAATTAGAAATCTAGACATGATTCATCATTGTAATTATTTTGGTTAGCATCTCGTAGTAGTAGACTAAAAGATAAGTAAGATAAAACTGTAAGTCAGTAAATCAGCTTCATTGGGGGCCCAACTTAAATGCTTCTACACAAATGCAAGTAACACAGGGAATAAACAAGAACTAGAGATGGGGAATAAACAAGAACTAGAGATGTGCACATGCCTCCAGGGCGTCTTACTGGCATGATGGAGATGAGGTGGGATGGCTCCTATGACTGCAGTGTTGGAATGGAAAGATACAGGCTCTTTGGGAAGGACAGGCAGGGGAGACAAGGGCAGGGCCGTTGTCCTCTATGTCAATGACCAACTGAAAGGCATGGATCTCTACCTGGGGACAGATAAGGAACCAACCAAGAACTTATGGATCAGGAATAAAGGGAAGGCAGGGACAGGTGACATTACAGGGGGATCTGTTACAGGCCACCTGACCAGGAAGACTGAGCAGATGAGACCCTTTATAGACAGATAGGAGCAGCCTCAAATTCACAAACTGTGGTCCTCATGGGGGACTTCAGCCAGTCTGATATCTGTTGAATGGATAACACAGCAGGGCATAAGCAGTCCCAGGAGGTTCCTTCTTAAAGTGATAGAGGAGCCAATGAAGAGAAGTGCTATGTTAGACCTTGTTCTCACCAACGAGAAGGTGCTGGTGGGAAATGTGAAGCTCAAGGGCAGCCTTGACTGCAGTGACCATGAAATGGTGGAGTTCAAGAACCTTAAGGCAGCAAGAAGGGTGGACAGTAAGCTCACCTTGGACATCAGGAGAGAAGCCTTTGGCTTCTTCTGGGACCTGCTTGGTAGAGTACCATGGGACAAAGCCTTGGAGGGAAAAGGGGCCCAAGAATGCTGGTTAATACTCAAGGATCCTCCAAGCTCAGAATTGATGCATCCCAACAAAGAGAAAGTTGGGCAAAAACATCAGAAGGCCTGCATGGATGAGCAAGGAGCTCTTGGAGAAACTCAAACAGAAAAAAGAGCCTACAGATGTTGGAAGCAAGGACAAGTAGCCTGGGAGGAATACAGAGAAATTGTCTGAGCAGCCAGGGATCTGATTAGGAGAGCTAAAGCCCAGATAAAGTTAAATCTGGCCAGAGACTTCAAGGGTAGTAAGAAAAGCTTCTACAGGTACATCAGTGATAAAAGGAAGATGAGGGAAAATGTGGGTCTTCTGCAGAAGGAAACGGGTGACGTGGTCACCCAGGAACGGAAAAGGTATTCAATGACTTTTTTTCCTCAGCCTTCACCAGCAAGTTCTCTAGCCACACTGCACAAGTTGCAGAAGGCAAAGGCAGGGACTGTGAGAATGAGGTACCACCCGCTGTAGGAGAAGATCAGGTTTGAGACTATCTAAGGAACCTGTACAAATCCATAGGACCTGATGAGATCTGCGGATCCTAAGGGAATGGGCAGGTGAAGTTGCTAAGGCACTATCCACCATATTTGATAAGTCGTGGCAGCCCAGAGAAGTTCCCACTGACTGGAAAAGGGGAAACTTAACCCCCATTTTTAAAAAGAGAAAAAAAGAAGACCCAAGGAACTACAGACCAGTCACTCTCACTTCTGTGCCTAGCAAGACCATGGAGCAGATACTCCTGGAAACTATACTAAAGTACATGGGAAATAAGGAGGTGATTGGTGACAAGCAGCATGGGTTTACCCTTCACTAAGGGCAAATCATGCCTGACAAATTTGATGGCCTTCTATGACAGGGTTACAATTTTGTTGGACAAGGGAAGAGCAACTGACATCATTTACCTGTCCTTGTGCAA
Organism: Limosa lapponica baueri; assembly: GCA_002844005.1. Lineage (NCBI taxonomy): Eukaryota > Metazoa > Chordata > Aves > Charadriiformes > Scolopacidae > Limosa > Limosa lapponica. Next base: position 29,189 of record KZ507274.1, read on the forward strand.
AACATTTGACACTGTCCCACATGACTTCCTTATCTCTAAATTAGAGAGACCTTGATTTGACAGATGGACCACTCAGTGGATAAGAAGTTGGCTGGATAGTTGCACTCAAAGAGTTGTGGTCAATGACTCAATGTCCAAGTGGAGATGAGTGACAAGGGGCATTCCTGAGGGGTCAGTACTGGGTCCAGTGTTAATATCTTTGTCAGTGAGATGGACAGAGGCATTGAGTGCACCCTCAGCAAGTTTGTTGATGATACCAAGCTCTGTGGTGCGGTTGACAAGCTGGAGGGAAGGGATGTCATCCACAGGGACCTGAACAGGTTTACCAGGTGGACCTGTGCAAAGCTCATGAAGTTCAACCAGGACAAGTGCAAGGTCCTGCACCTGTGTCAAGGCAACCACAAACACAAATACAGGTTGGACAGAGAATGGATTGAGGGCAGCCCTGAGGAGAAAGACTTGCAGGTCTTGGTGGATGAGAAGCTCAATATGAATCTGCAATGTGCACATGCAGCCCAGAAAGCCAGCCACATCCTGGGCTGCATCAAAGGAAGCATGGCCAACAGGTGGATGTAATTCTTCCCCTCTACTGTGCTCTGGTGAGACCCCACCTCATTTACTGTGTCCAGCTCTGGCCCCCAACATAAGAAGGACCCTGTTGGAATGGGTCAAGAGGAGGGCCACGAAGATGCTCTGAGGGCCAGAGCACCTCTGCTGTGAGGACGGGCTGAGAGAGTTGTGGTTGTTCAGCCTGCAGAAGAGAACGCTGCAGGGAGACCTTATAGACGCCTTCCAGTACTTAAAGGGGGTTACAGGAGAGATGGGGAGGGACTCTTTATCTGGGAATGGAGCCATAGGATGACGGGTAATGGTTTTAAATTGAAAGAGGGGACATTTAGATTAGTTATTAGGAAGAAATTCTTTCCTGTGAGGGTGGTGAGGCACTGGAACAGGTTGCCCAGAGAAGCTGTGGATGCCCCAGCTGTGGATGGAGGTGTTTAAGGCAAGGTTGGACGGGGCTTTGAGCAACCTGTTCTAGTGGGAAGTGTCCCTGGCTATGGCAAGGGGTTGGAACAAGATGATCTTTAAGGTCCTTTCCAACCCAAGCCATTCTATGATTCTATGATGGTCTAATGGGAGGTTTCCCTGCCTATGGCAAGGGGTTGGAACTAGTTGATCTTTAAAGTCTTTTCCTAACCATTCTTGGATTTTATGATTCTTTGATTCTGTAATAAGAGGCAATGGACAGATGTTGCAAAGAAAGGAAATTCTGGTTGAGTGTTAAGGAAAAAATTCTTCTCAATGAAGGTGGTCAGGCATTGGAACAGGCTATCCAGATATTCAAACACTGAACAGCTATGATGCTGAGAAACTTGATCCAATATTGAAATTGGTTCTAACGTTAAAGTTAACTCTGATTTGAGTTAGAACTTGGATAAGATGACTTCAAACATAGGTAGAATGAAAATTTTAAAGGTTTATAAACATCAAGACCTGAGGTTTTCAAGCAGCTTTCAGACTAAAGCGTTGAACTAGAACAACAACAAAAAAAGTTAAAAAAATTCTGAACAGGATTATGTAATAAAGTTCTTTTCGTATCAAGGTACGGGAATGAATGACTTAAGGCCAGTGACCCAGGACTTTAATCTTATGCTTCCTATTTCCATGGGATTCATCCCATATTTTTCACTAAAAACATAAAAGAGAGAAATTCAGGTGCTCTGTAAAATACATTTTATGAAGTCTCACTTACTCCAATCTTTGACTCTTCCTTTTCTATTTTTGTCATCTGTATCACAGATAAGAATTGAGAAGTTGAGTTTAAGATGCTCATCTGTGTTTTCAATAGAGATACATTATAGAGCTGACTTTAAAACAGAAACTAAGTGTACAGTTGATAAATATTCAGATTCGTCCTGGTATTTGTTTCATAGCGCTTAACTGAACGCAAAAAGAAAATACAGTCATAGAGTATCTGATTTCTTCAATTCTTAACTTAATGCCTGTTCTTTGATGTCTAATGAAAATATGATTGTCATCACATGTACCAATGCATACCAAAATGTACACCTTTCTATACGACCTTAGTGCTGCTTTTTCCAACTTAGTTTAATTAATCAGAATTGGACCTTGAAATGATTCGCTTACAGAAAAAAGATACCATTCAGCAAGCTTTTTTAAATTATTGGGGGGAGAGAGAAAAAAGACGATTGCAAAACTAACATGGGACAGGTTGCTCCTCATTTGAAATGTAAATTGCTTATCTTTGCTTTCTCATCACGTCTCTAATGTGCAGGTAGGGCTCTCAGAGCACTGCTTTTAGAGCTACTTGAGGTGAGAGCAGTAATTAAATACTGTGAACCTTAGGTTAAGTAGTTCACATCAGGGTTTGAGGAAGAAAGCTGCAAAACATTTCAAGATACCTAAAGGCAGTGATTTCATGTGGCACATCTGCTACTGCATAATTTTGATGCTTTTAAAATTTTCTTATTGTGACAGATTATGTGAAATGGCCAATGACTCTTTGAATCATGTATGTTTTCCTACCCATGCAAATATACGGCACCTTATTTTTGTGAATTCAGTTGTGTTCAGATGTTTAAAGGAGAAAATAAGCTTTCAACAGCTCTCAACCCTCCTTTCTTTTCATCATACCTCTGACCTTTCTCCCATATAGGCTTTATTCTCCTTCCAAGTGCTGACATGAATGAGATATTCTTACATAACTGTTACAGTAACTACTACAGGCAAGAGACAGCATACTTTCTTTATAGCTTGTTATAATAGAGATGTTAGATCTAGTGAGATAAAAAAATAGGGATCAAAAGCAATCATATAATTTGGTATTGCTTATACAAGAGAAAACATGGAGAATATGTAGCCTTATGAAAGTAAGTACAGCACCTTGAAGAAAGTCTTCAGATAACCACAACTCATAATAAGTCCACATAAAATCAGAAGCAGAAAGACAATATAGAAGATAGAGGGGAGGAAAGTACCTATGATATTCAATAACAGGATCTTACTCTAAATGGAGCGGACTCAGAGACTTCAGACCTTAGAACATTAGCAAATTTTCCTAGTAATGTGATTCAGTAAATAAAGGTTCAATTACACAGTAAACGTGGGTCATTAAACATGGCTCATCCAACCCAGTTCAAGCCCTGTGGTGATGCTGCCATGAGCAAAACAGAACCCTTCAATTCCTTCAGTCCTTGTCCTTGCTCTTCTGTCCTATAAATATCAAGGTATTGATGAACACAGTAAAAGCTTGTCAGTTAAAGAGCTTTGTGACTCAATCTCTTCTGTCCTGGGAAAGGGAAAATTGTGGTACTTTGGATGTGTTTTACCTCTCACTCCACTGGAGAATCTGAAGAATTTGATTCTGTGACCTGTATAAAAAATTTTGAAATTTGCATTCCTTTCAGTAGTCGTAATGGAAAGAGTAACTTGTAGCAAAGAGTTATGCATACAGGTAGGGTCAGGTAGTCTGAAAAAAGTCAGGCTGGACATCAGGAATTTGTTTTTCTCCTTTCTCACATAGGGTTCATAGTTTATTACTCACCCCTTCTTCTTGGCCCTCTCACCAAGAGACATGGTTTGTCACAAGCCATAGTCTCTCAAATAATTTTAGCACTCTGCTACAGCCCCTCATTTGAGTCTATATGTTCAGGAGTCTTTAACTGGGCTCAAAGACACTCTGCAACAGGATATACACTGCTTATAAGTAAAAAGCACTCATTTAGTAGCTAACATAAGCAAGATAGTAAGCATTTAACAAGCTATTAGGCTAAGCATTAGTGTGCTCACTGTTCTCTAAGGCATCCAGAGCCTTTACTGTCCAGGCAGGCATCAGCCAGGAGGGGAAAACTCCTCTACATCTCCCTGGAATAGGTCCTCAGTGTTACTGAACTGTCTCCAGTTTCTCAACATCCCACGGGAACTGGTAGGCCCAAAACAGACACAGTATTCCTGGAGTGGTGTTACCAGTACTGAGCAAGGAGGGGTTGTAACCCTCCTTGATCTGATGGCTGTGCTTTTCCTAGTGCAGTCCAGGCTACAGTTTGCATCATTCACAGTGAAAACATACATTTGACTCATATGTGTGTTGACACTCACTGTTATTCCAGGTCCTTTTCAGGAGACCTGCCAGTTTGTTCCTGGCCTGTACCAATGCATAGGTAGGTCTGATCTGTCCTTGTGGAACGCAAAGGGTTTCCTGATGATCTGCTCCTTAATTTTAGTGAGGTTTCACTCAAATGAAGGTCTGCTGTTCATTTACCATCTCTTTCTTCCCTAGTTTCAAATCATTCAGAAATCTGCTGAGGAATCACACTTTCTCAATGTCTAGGCAGTTGATGAAGATATTGAACAGTATTGGCCCAAGTATTGATGTCTGTCATGCTCCACTTGTTACCAGCTGTCAAACTGACATCAAGTCATTGATCACTACTCAGTGAGACCAGCAGTCTGGACAATTGTCAGCTCATCTAAGAGTCAGCCAATCTGCACTTCTTTAGTTTATCAATGAGGCTGTGGTGGAAAAGTTTTACGTAAAGTTTTAGCAAAGCAAAGATGTATCTCATCTCCTCTCACTTTAATGGTGTGTTCCCCCTTTTAACCCTCAACCTTAGCATTATCTCCCATAACTCTGCCCAAGCGATAACTACACATGGTGATCATAGTACATGCATCCGGTCGTGATGGTTGCATCCAGGTCAAAGTGGTTTCAGGGAGACAGATAACAACACAATAGCCAAGGGCTAACTTGAGCAATGTGCCCACCTAACCACAATACTGTTACTGTGACTTATATGCAAATATGTCTACAAGTCAATCATCTTACCTCCATAAGTAGTGAACAGCCCAATAGTCCTTTGAGCTTTCCTGCATGACAGGAGGCTTCACACCAGGATCTCCCCCTGAGCAGGGATACCTCTCAAGGTTACTCCTCGAGGTTCATAGATTCTTTGCCATAAAAGATCCTTGGTAAGTGATAATAGCATGCTAAACTTCAAAGTTTCACTAAGATGATATCTTGGAGTGACTGTGCACATATAATCCTTTAGACATATACTGTTGACCAAGTCTGGAACTGGATCGAGCTGTACCCAGATTCTCCTCTGAGAGGGAGTTTAGAAAGCAAGGGGGTCCTCTCTGAACCTTGACTCAATGGGAGAGTCTCCCTGACAGTTTAATCTGACCCTGTCTCTATGCAGTAAATAACCAAGTGTACCTTGCCATCAAATCTCGTTAAGCCACTGTTGCATTTACCATCAAACTTTGTTAAATCACTGTTTTATATCAATAAATATATTGCTGCTTCTCTTTTATGAGTGAAGTGCATTATTCCTTTCACAACACTCATCCATGAAGTGAATCATAGGCAGTCTTTTGTCATTGAAAGCAATCAGATTGGTCAAGCGTAACTCACACAGATCGTGAAATCTGTCTATTCCCATTCTCCTTCTCCTTGGAGAACGTGCTCCATGAGCTTCTTGGAGACCAAGGTGAGGTTGTCATGCCTATAGCTCCTCAAATCACCACTCTTGCCCCCTTCGAAAGTGGGTTCAACACTTGCTTTTCTCCAGTCATTAGACACTTCCTTTGATCTCTGTGGTCTTTGAAAGATTATGTAGAGTGGCCTCATAAGGACATCAGCCAAATTTCTCAGTGTCCTCAGATGCATCCTCTCTGTCCATAAACTGGTCTACAGTTCCTCAGATCCTCTCCTTACCTTTTAAAAGGACAGACATAGCATCAGCGTTCTCCCTGCCATCAGGGACTGCCCCTAATGAGAATATTTTTTGAAGATAGGAGATAGGGATCTTGCAACTATATCAGTGCGCTGAGTTAATTCCCATCAGGCCAGGTCTGAGAATATCACACTTCTGTAAACACTAGCCCACTTACACAATTCTTCCCGTCTCCCTTGAATTGTCTTACTAGTTTCAGTTAATTTTGGTGTTGGCCTCCCTATTTCACCCTCTTCTACCTGAATAATGCTTTTATAATCCTCCTTTATGTTCTTGTTTCCACGTCCATTTCACTATTAATTAATTAAGAAACTCTCGGTTTAGCCAAAGATGTTTCTCTAAATATTCTCAGGCTGCAAGAAGAATGGGATATTTTTTTCCTTGCCTACAAAGTCTCTTCACAAGCCAAAGCCTGTTCTCCTGAAGTCTGGTGTCCTCACTCCTCTAGCTGTCCTCTGGATGTTGAACTTTGTCACCTTACAGGCCCTGCAGCCCAGACTGCCAGCTGTGACTATGTTCTCCATGCTTCTTGCCTGTTTGTTACCAGAAGGACAAAGTTTTGGATCAACTTTTAATCTAAAATGTCTGGTTTTTACCAAGGCTATAAACCTCCACCTATCTTATTCCTATACAAATCCAACTGGCTTTTTCTTTACTAGCAAAAACTAATACATAATAATTCTGGCATAAAAAGAGAAAAAGTGAGGTAAAAGATGGAAAGATGATCTTTCAAATCATTCTACTTGTTTGGTTTTTTTTTTTGTGTTAATAATGGAATGTCCTGACATACCTATTTTCTTGAGTGCTCATTACTTAGTAGATCTAATGGCACTCCTACTGATTGGTCTTCTCCATAAATTCATAAATCAGTCCTAATTTTCCCGGTTCCCCTTACAATAAGAAAATGAAGGGCTTCTGACTCTGCATTATCCTTTAATAGGATAGTGTCCAAATGAACAGTCTTCTGAAGATTTACATAGGGACTGTGCCAGTAGTGACCCATTGAAAAAAAAAAAGTGTTATATGCTCTCATGTGCCTCAGGGGCTTCACTTGAGAGGCAGCTCTGCTCAGAGTATGACTTCAGAGCTCTATGACTAGCCTCCAGACTGGAGAAATTTGAGAATTCAGGTTTGTACAAGGTCCTGTGACAGTTATGTTGTCATTTCATATTTATCAAGCCATTGCTGTTGTTTCTGTTATTCTCCATCCCATTCCAATTTCTGTGTTTGACTACGTATTTCAAACATCTGTTTCCCCATCTTCAGTGCTGTTCTGTTTTGGTTTGACAAAACCAAGTGTGGCAAATCTGCCCAGCCTCTGAGATTACAGAATAAATCAAAATACTTGTCTCTAAGTATTACTTACTGAGCAACTGTTACTCTGGTACAGTGAAGATTCATTTTCGCTATTTTGCACTGTGTTGGCCCAGTGAAATTAAAACAAGATTAGAGGTAAGGGAAACAGATTACAAGAGACTAATTCAAAAAAATGAAAACTGGTATATTCCAAACAGATGGCTGTAAAACTTTGCACAGTGCTTCTTGAACACTCCGTACCAGAGAAAGGAGCCAGTTTGAGGGAAAAGCAGACTCATGTATGGTCTATGGAATCACTTTCCTTTCTGAAGATATGTTGGTTTGAGTTTCTTTGTGAAATAGGCCAGTATTTTTGTATATCAAAATTTTCAATAGTAAAATTTCACACATGATGTTTGCAACAGCTTGATACAGTTGAAGCACAATATAAGATAGTGCTTGGTAGTGCCAGCATCATCCTTTAAAGCTCTGTCCATACTGTAGTGTAAACACTTTAATTGGAAAAAAAGAGAGTGAGCTGTGTGATGCTGATATACTCTTAAATGGGCTTCTGCTCACTCCCCTTTTTCAAAATGCTTTCTTTTTAAAGGGCAGTAGCTGTTGTCCAAGATATTTTTGAGGCCCACATATATTCAGATTATCCATCCTGATTCCTTGCATATTTAGCTCAAGGTATTTGTGTTTCTGATCCCCAAGGAATGGCTGTGTCTTCTGGTTGAGCTGCAGTTTATCTTCTAGATTTCCTTTAAAGACACAAAACATCCACCACGTACCTATATCAGTTGTTAAAATGATTAATCCCCCACAGGCTTCAGACATGGGAACTCCATAAAGGGATTAATCACTGCATCCTTTTCCCTGCTTTGCTTTGCTTGAAAAGGAAATGAGGCAGAGCATTATGTGCAAAGAAGATTAAAAAGAAGTTGAAACTTCCCACAGCTTTTGCTAAGAAAAACTGGAAAGAAGTGAGACTAGTGTTAGGGAGGAAAAGATTTTGATGATGTTCAGAAAACAGAACGAGGGTGAAAAGTGCTTGAAGCAGTGATATGTTGCATGGTCTTGATACAATCACAAGCCTACGACAACCGTAAGGAAGGAGTTTTGCCACCATCTATCGGTGAATAGGAAGAAGAGACAAAGCCAGCAAACGTGTTTGTTTCCTGCCTTCTCCCACAAAACTAATATTTTCATTATTTACTTAATTGATGCATATTTTGAATGCAGATAAATGAACGATTGATGTCTCTCTTACTTGACAAAGTACCACATGCTGTCTTCAGTATGGCCACTGTAAAGATTCATCCTAATCAATACACCTGTTTTATTATGAGTAACTGAAAAGGTAATGTAGAGGAAAAGGACAATGGACTTCGATCCCATTAGGGATTGTTTTATAGGCAACGCCTGAGTTGTAAATGACACTCCCTTCCCACCCTGAGTAAGGGGGTGGAGTTGAGCTGTCACCTATGCTTCTTCTGAGCTGCTGGTCAGCTTAATCTGCTCAGGTTACTCTGCTACACCAGTTCCTTACTCAAAACAATATGTTTAGAGCTATATAAGGTGTCTGCACAACAGTACAAGCAGTATAACTATGTTAAGATATCAAAAAAAAAAAAAATCTGTATGCCCCTGCAAAAAGAGGTACTTAACAGAATCTCATCAGTTCCATCATACCTGAAAATTATAGATCCTGAACCAAGTCAGGTTAGAAAAGAAATCAATAGTAATAAAATCCTCTAATGCTCTGTAAATCTCAGGAGAACTAAGTGAATTTAGACCATTGCATTTGTTCTTTCTAAAAAAGTCACCATACTATTAGTATTTATTCCCTGTTAGATGAAAAAGTGCTTTCAGGGAAATAAAAATACAATGCTACTTGTATATTGTAAGAGGAGTTAATTTATGTTACAGATGTATTACTGCTTTCTCCTCTAGACATTAGTTCAGCTACCAAAATCTGTGTGATATGTGCATGGATAGCTTCTTGGATCAGCAATAGTTGCAGGGACAGATTCTCCTATCTAAGCCCCAGTGCTTTTTACTGTCTGCTTCATTTCACAATCCTGAATTAAGTATCTAAGCTCCCCTAAACCATACTGAGTCCTGAAAAATAGGTCTCAAAGAAAGCTGCATAATTTTTCAGGCTGCTGCTAGTGGTAGAAAAGCTTTCTACCTTTCTCTTAGACTCTGTTCCCAAGCTCTGTCCCTTAGACTGATGGAGGCTAAGAAACAAATTCAATAAAACGTAGTCCCTCCAGTGCTTAACTCTGACACCTGATCCCCTAAGGGTGCATATACATTAGTGGCTCAATATGCAACACAAACCCTTTTTTGACATAAATATTTAACTTCTGCACTTGACGCTTGTTAGGCCACACTTTATACTATCTTGGCACATAGTAATGGGTTTTCTTTTCACAGAAAACAAACTGAACCTTGTGCAACAGGGGCCACAGCATTGTGTGGCATCAGAAAACAGACACAGGGTACTGAAAGGTTGAACAAGTCTCAAGAGGAAAAAGATCATCCATCCTACAAATGGAGCACAAGATGTATAAAACTCTGGGCTCTTGTATGATGCTCACCACAGCGCTTGGGAGGTGCCTGTGCAGCAGCTGTGGGGTATCACTCTAATGTCATCTGTGAATGGCTTCGGTCATGGTTTGCTGTGTTCCTAAAAGGCCTTCCCATTTTAGCTTTACACTGCTCACTCCTGATATTTCTTCTCTTACCGTCTTAATTTATTGAGTCTTTAAATCCATTTCTAATTTTAATTATTTTTTTTATTATTATTTTTACTCTACTCATATACATAGGCAACCAAAGGAAGCATCTTTGAGGTAGTCCATGGGGGACAAAATTGGCTTGTAGAAGGGCAGAGAAGTTTGATGAAAGGCAAACATTCCAGTGACAACATAAGAAAACCACCAGGCAAATCCAGGCCCCTGGGTATCAGGTGACAGTTAAGACAGTAATTTTATTCCTAATTCTTAACAAGTGCTATGGAGGGAAAATGATGAGCAGAACAACGCTGCATCATATGTAAGCATCTTTGTGAGATGGTGGGAAGAGAAGTAGAGGCAGCTTTGCCCCCTTCTGGTCATGAAGTAAAATAAAGATGTTCTGCTGTTTCCAGAAAGAGGAGCAGAAGGCATATAAAAGATCTTCATGAAGACAGCGGACTTGTATGTTTTCAACCCAGTAAATTAACACTTACTCTTCTACGCTATCAAAATGCCAACTACCATCCAAATTTCAGTTACAAATTGAGTGAAAATATGCTCTTTTCCTGCCCACTGTTCCCATAGGTTAAAACAAACAGCTGGGAAGCAGTAAACAGAGTCAGATTTTCAGGAATGTAAGGCAGATTGGGTTTACAAATGCTGTATGGGAACTTTGACCATGAGGTTAATTGTAAGCAAAGGGGGAAAAAGGAGGATCCCACCTCCTTCACTGCATGGTGCAGGTATGTTCTGGATATGCTGATGGCACCAGGCTCCAGTAACTGCAGAAGCCACGAACTCATTGTTTAGTGGCTCCTGATGGGACTTGAGTATGAGCCAGGGTTTATTTCCTCAGTACTGCCAGTGAGAAGTAAATGGCCTCGCAAATACCCAGCAGTGGGAATTTAAAACTGCTCACTGCAGTTGCTGTATGCACCTGTGGGACCTTAATGTTAAACCTCTATGGAGGTATATGGGTTCCTGACATCTTATGTATAAAGGCTTAAACCAGCAGTACTTTAAATGGCCTGCTCTACCTTTTCAGATGCCATTAGATGCATTGCAAATCCAAAGATCCAAAACCACTCAACTAAAAAAGACAAACTGAGATTTTGTTGCTGGGAATGCCTCACAAAAAACAAAACTAAATGAGAGGGAGCTTTGTGGGCTAGGCATATCTAAAAAAGCAACAGCCTCAGAAAAATTGAGGCGTCCTACGCTACTCTAAGCAGGAGCTGTGACAAATAAAGTGATGATGGCTGATGTGTTCTGCTGGGATGCACACAGAAACAGAACAGCTGCTTGGAGGAGAGAGATTGCAGTAAAACTCTTGCTCAGAAATGAAGGTGATGTATATCTGTTGGACAGCAAGGGACCCACCCACCTAATCTCTTCCCCTTTGAATATTAATATAACTGCAGATGGGACTCAGTGCGGCTCAGGATGTTTTTATAGAGATCAATTATACACTGGACTACCTTAGGACTGGAAAGGGAGGACTTGCAGAAAGGGTTTAAATATTTAAACAACATTTCAATCCAGTGCCTAAAATAATTCTGTTTCTTCTAGAGGGTTAGTAGGGTTGACTTCTGGAAAGCCAACAACCAATTTGTTGTGTGGTTTTCTATTTTTGAAAATCCATGCAAAACCAGTATGTAAACACTACACAAATCTGACTCCAAATGCATCTAAAAAATTACTTTATACATCCTACATGACAGCATTATCTGTTATTAGAAAATATGTCCAGCAATGTCAAAAGAGCCTGCATGTACAACTTTATTAATCACAGTTTTTTTGTCAGAATTTCCACATGTCAATATTGCCATTAAGTGAATTAATGAAGACCAAAGATAATGGAATATTTATGTAAATTATCTTAACTAGATATCTCCAGTCTTTTCAGAGCTTATAAGTCTTTATTATGATAATGCTTTTGACTCGTATCTCATGTGAAAGCTACATTAATTATTTCAGTCATGTTAATTCTAAATTCTTATGTCTGGATTTAGATTTTTTGGTTGGTTTTACTTGGGTTTTTTTTTTCTTATATTTTGAAACACATAAAAGTAACTCTATTTCTTAAAACTGCTGAAGTCTACCTAAACTCTTAGGTTGACAAGCACAGATGGCTACAGTATTAAAAGCATTGTCACAGGGTATAAATTTTTAATAACCTCTGCTAACTTTAGCTGTGTTTATTTGTGCATTTTCCTTTCTTCCCTGATCTATAAATTAAAACAAACCCCATATTATTCTCATTTCCCTAAATGCCAATATAAAAAAGCAATTCCTGCATTTTTTACTGTCTTTGTGAACTTGTGATGTTTTTATGGGACTGGGTGGGAAGAAACTGCATGTTTTAACTTTTTTAATTATTATTCAAGTCAGTAAGGTGTAATGAAAACAACACTTACGGAAAAGTCATTTACTGCTGCTGTAATTCTTCATATTCTTCTAACTCCATGTCTACGAGCAAAAAGAGATCTTGAACCCTAAGGTTCAAGGGTCAGCAAATCTTTTGTTCTTTCTTGCCAATGGAGCCTTGAGTTCACAGTGCAATGCTACTGCACAGTATATGTTGTGACCCCTGTGCTGGCAGGTATGTGAGACATCACCAGTGTCTGTTCTGGCCAGAACTAAATGCTGCTTTCTACATGCCTTTATTGATCTATGAAGCATCTTTTTGTAATGCTGATTGGAAATGTGCAACTAAAAGATCTGTTCACCTTCACATTCTTCGTCTGATTTAAAAATTCCATTTAATCACCAGTATGCATTCAGCAGACAGTCCCTAATACAAATACTTTGTTCTAGATTAGCTGAAATACAGAGAAGGCTTCGTTCCTGAGGTTTTGTCTTCCACTTACGCTTTGCCCTTCTATGCCTCTCTTTAAAACACACGCACAGACTGATTATGTCATGGGAAATTTAACTAACTCCTGAAAATGTTGATGATGAAAACCGAATGCAGATGGCCATTCAGGACTTCTTGTTTGCAGATTATAAAAGACATGTATTTTTAAGCAGAAGAAAGACCCATTAATCAAATGAGAATCCATAAAGCAAATAACCACCCACATCTATCACTGCTCAGAGATAACAAACTGATAAAGTTGCTAACCAGAATTCAGGAAGAGCTATGAAGAGCTATAAAATAATCCTTAGGCTCTTCATTTGATGGTTAAAAAAAAAGCAAAGGAAGGACCACTTCAGCATTTAGTGCCTGCAGAGTAGGTCTTTAAAAATGTAGAGTAGGCTTTTAAAAACATAGCTGCTTCAATATGAAGAAAATACAGAGAAGACATAAATGTTTAAATATGAGTAAATTGCTAATCTTTGCTTTTCTGACTGCAGTTTTGTGTTTGGTTTTTTTTATTTTTTTTTCCAAATATCTGAATTAAGACAAAAGAGAATACAGAATGTCTTAGAAAAGATCAGAGGATAGAGCTGAAAAGATGGTTTACTGCCTTTGCAGCTGCTGATTAAATGCATAAAATACATTTTGCTTCTTTAGTTTTTTCTTTTGAGTATGCATCTGCCACTATGCAACTGCATTATTATGCAGATTAATTTTCAGCCAGAAAGTGAGTTCAGTGAGTTAATTTTCAGTTAAAGCAAGGAACTGGTGTGGCTAACCACATGTCCAGTCACATCATCCACAGGGCCTCCATATGAACATGTGGAGAGGCAGAGTTAAAGGAGAAGAAAGATCTTTTCTGGGGCAGCCTACAATTACTTTCACTTAAGCTCATTGAAAGGCAGACTTTTACATGTTGCAGCCATAGTAGGGAAGTTGATGGGCTGAATGGGATACAAACAAACATACACACAAACACACACACAAACACAGACACATACATTCTGCAGCTGCCTGTGCATTGATATTTGGAGTGGTCTTAATGTAGATACTGAATAAAAAGGGAGCAGCTCTTTGCTATGTTTTGGGTAAGATTTGCTTTGAGACTAACTAATGAACCACAAATATAGCTCTGATGTTTAACAGAGTGCCATAAAAATAATCAATGGCAAAATGCATTAGTTGGTAAAATTTCAGTCAGAATACAGTATTGTAAGTGTCTTCAGGTGTAATGGAGTTGGGCAGGAAGGGAGCAGGAAGTGATACAGTATAATGGGAATTTACTTACAGAAATTCCTATTTCTTTCTTCAAAGTCTTCTACAAGTACTTACGTAAATGGAAGATTAGATGTTTGTCCTGGTAGCTGCGTTAATTAGGTTACTGAAAACGTACTGAGTTGATGGGATAACAGTATAGTACATATGTGAGAAGGATCAGCATCTTTCTGTTCTCAAGTACCTGTGAACACCCAGTCTCCTCAATGTACCATAAATCACTGCATGTGCAATTTGAGGATGAGAGTCATTTGGTTGAATGTAGATGCAAAAAGATATATGAGATGTTCTAGGTATCCTGCTTGACATTCAGATAGGATTCAAGTCTCTTCCAGGTGATTTGTTATATCTGCCAGCTCCTTGCAGTTGTCCATATCACTTCTTAGATTTCAGATGAAACAAGTGCCTTCTTACTCTTTAATTCTACATCATTATATTCTCACCAACAGCATTTCAGAACATCAAGAGTTTTGCAAATAGGTTGCAAACTTACAGGGTAAATCATGAAGACAACTGAATGTTCTAAATGTTTAAATTAATAGGATACACCATAAATAACAACTGCTTAAAAATAATACCAAATTTTATATTAAAATACACTAGAACAGTGATGTGGAGAATGGGGGGAAAATGTTGAAGAATCCAAGTCTTTCTTTTGAATTACAAACAACTTTCAACAGGATAGAAGTTACCATCTGTGCTGAATATCTGTCTGTCTTTACTTTTAACTCACAGTTCCTTATGGCAAATGTGGAATAATATGGGATATCACTCAGGAAAAGCTCCAAACATTGAATGGTGTGGGTGAGAAATGGACAGCAGTGATAGTTATAATCCATTAGCTTCCTCACAGTAATATTATTTCTGTCTAAAAGTCCTAAAAGTGTTGGAGCTTAAATCTTCTCATAGGTTTGGGAGAAGTATTTCACAATATGGTATTGAGACAACCTTTTCAGATGATGTCTGTTGAATGACATTAAAATGCAATTCATTTGGCCTGCCTGCAGATTTTCTTTTAAAAACCAGCAGCACCACCACTGAAATTAGTTTAATGATCATATTTCAAGCTCTTATTTAAGCACATTTTTTTTTCTCAAGCCTTTGGCAGTTATGTGATATGGGTTGTCATTCTTCTTCAATTTGCATGATCCATTTTAATGCAAAAAACAACAAGGATACCTTAAAGAGGTGGTCTGCATAATACAGTCTTAGTATTCTTCAGAAAAAACTAGCCTGGCACAAGAACACAGTGACAGGCAGTGGAAGATCACCAGAAAGTATCAAAGAAAGGGTCTGTAAACATGGGACTAAATCCTGTAAATGTTATTTATTAGATCCTGCATCTCTTTCTCCACAATGGTTAACAAAAATCTTCCATGCTTGTGATGGAGAGTCATGTCTGAGAAACACATTAATACATTTATGTCCTTACATTCAGAACTTTCTGGCTCTGTTTTTTTATGTAGTATTTTCCTCTGTGTGAAAAACATTACTGAGTTTTGCTAACGCATGCCACTTTATACATAGTTTCCAGTCCACTGGCACAAGAGATCCCAGAAGGTATGGAAGAGTTTCTGGGAAAATACACATTAATGGACAGTTCACCTCCTAAGACTTTGCAGTCGAGAGAGTGTGGTAGAGGTGATAGTAGCGGAGGAAAGGTATAGTGATTCATGTAAGATCTATTCTTGACGTCGTCTGTATTTTTGCTCAGCTGCTGGTATTTGGGAATTCTGGTAAAGGTAAACAGGTTGCTTTCGGTATTACCAGCCACTAGGGATTTTTCTCATGAATATTAGATTAAGTTTTTTGAGTTCCTTGGCATAATTTTTGAAATTCCACTTCTTTCAGGTGTTGCTCCATCTAGTATGCCCAAGGATGCAGTTGTTGCTTATCTCTGGGCAGACATCACTATTCTGAAAGGCTGTCACAGTAAACCCATGTCAGGCCTGGGGATGGGATCCTAGGATGAGACTGAGCTACAGGTTAAATTACCTAATTTTAGATCAGAAAGCTGTTCAGCTCAACAAATCCATGTATCTGCTCTAAGGAGAGTGAGATGGCTCTCTAGATTCTTTTGACTGGAGAAGGTTGAGGGGGGAATTGATCAACACTTATAAATACTTATAGGATAGGTGTTGAGGAAATGGCCAGTCTTTTTTCAGTGGTGCCCAGTGACAGGACAAGAGGAAATGGGGACAAACTTATACATAAGAAGTTCCATCTAAATATGAGGAGGAAGTGCTTTACTTTGAGGGTGGCAGAGCACTGGAACAGGCTGCCCAGAGAGATGGCAGAGTCTCCGTCTCTGGAGAGGTTTAAAATCTGCTTGGACAAGTTCCTGTGCAACCTGCTCTAAGTGGACCTGCTTTGGCAGGGGAGTTGGACTAGATGATCTCCAGAGGTCCCTTCCAACCCCATATCATTCTGTGATTCTGTGTGATCCTGTGATCACGTTATCTATATGTTAGATTGGATTGCCTATCAACAGTATGTAGTGTATACAGAGAGTAATCGGGTATTGCACCTTCAGATGGCTGTGCACAAGTCTGGGGGGGACTCTTGGAGACTCTTAGTAGATGTTCTTAACCCAAGCAGATCTTTTTGTTACCCTAAAGCACCTCAAATCACTCAGGAAAGTTATGTTTGGGTACCCTGTGTTCATGCTTGCAAGCTGGAAATACTAAACTCTGACTGATTGTCTTTTTTTTTTTCCCAACCTATGGGTAACACCTCTCAAAAAATTTCACTAATTTAGCACTTGCTAAATTTCTATGTTAGTGTGTCTGTATCAGCAAGTCTGAGCTTTTCAGCAGAAGAAATTATCCCAACAATTTACAGCATTTCTAAGATCCAGGGACTACTTGCATTAGGCAATCTAAGTTTGATATTGTTACCTAGCTCACTGGAGCGAGAATATATCCATTACAATCACATTTTCTGTTCATTTTAAAGAGTAATGTAGGGAGTAGAGAAGCCATTCAGTTATTACCAGCAATTGCAATGTGCTTAATTTTCACCGCTCAGTTTACTATGGTCAATGTCTGGAAAACAAGCAATCATCTTCAGCTGTTAGTAGGGGATTTTTTGTTGTTTTGGGGGTTGTTTTCTTTTTGTCATACAGGTAAAAAAATATTTTCTTACTGGTGAAAGGAAGAATTGTTATGATGAAGACATGAAAATGAGATTATGTCTGTTGTTGAAATAAACCATTTCTTATACTAGGGGAAAAACTATCTGAAAAGCAGCAAATCTGTCAGTGAAAATACATAAGGCACAGGCACATACGCCCCATCTCTATGATTGTGACTTAGTCCTAGCATAACCTTGTCGTTTCAGTAAGTGGTCTTTTACATTAGTTTATAGGATCAGTTACCAGACACCCCAGGTGATTTTCGTATTTTAAAAAAATGTTGTAAAAGACAAGCTGCAATGTAAAGGTCTCGTATACAATCCTAATCTTGAGTTATTCCCACAGGCAGGTTCTACCCACACATGACCTTCTGCTGACATCTGCATAGATACAATATTCTGTCCAGTTAAATTAATCAGCAAGATCATGAATGGGAGATGGAATGTCAAAAGCATAAATTGTACATGAGAGCCATGGTCTATACTCCCATTTCCTTCTTTTGTAAAACTTCATCCCTGGAGAGACCTCATCCTGGTTTAGCTGAAGTCTGTTTTATGACAGAATCACAGAAGGAGCGACTAAGGGAATGGTAAAACCTTGGAGGCAACAGCCTGCACTCAGCTCTAGGAGGGAACAAACGATATAGGAAATAAGAGCTTCTAGTGGCAGCAGCAAGAGGTGAATCACTATACCGACATTGCTAGCTATGGTTGCAGCCTCTCCAGGAATAGTTCTCTCACCAAAGAAGAATGTAATTTAGACATAATGGAGTTATCTCCTGTTGCTACCCATTGGCAGTTGCACATAATGTTGTGAAAACTAATCATTTACACAAGACTTTTAGTAGAGAAGGCAGTGTGATTATGAGCCAAAAAGGCTGTACATAGAAACAAAAACATCATGCCAGATTAAGATAATAGGAAAAATGGGATTCCTAAAGTAAACAAAGCACGTGTAAACAGAAGCAAGAATGTAAATTATATTTAGTGTTGACCTAAATTTCCATTTAGGAGAAACAGAAAATAATGAAACCTTTATCAGTTCTCACTGGGAAAACTCAGATGAGAACAGAGACTCAGTTGTCAGAAGTAATACATTGGACCTTGAGAAAGGTATCTGGGTCATATTAACAAGACGAGATGTGAATTTCAAGACATACCATGAATGAACATTGGCCTGCACTTGTAATTGGAAAACATTGAAAACTACTAAATGAAAGGCAAAATAACTTATCAGAGTCTTTCCCTAAGTTTGGTTTATGGGAGATGTCAGTAAGGAAATTACTCAAACCCAGGAAAAAATGGATCCAAATCCTAAGAAAAGCTGATTTGTCCTGGGAAAGGAAGACAGAGAAAATAATCTTTTTCTTCAGGACTAGGAGAAAGACATAAACTATAGGAGCAATATAGGTGGCTTAACAGGAACACCACTGAAATCACATTTTAGCCTACAAGTAACACCACAGCAGTTACTAAGAACAACGTGGGGTTATAAGAAACAACCCAGTGCAGGCATTGCTGTGTCCCTCTGTTATGCAGTGCAGGCATTCCACGTATATTGTGTCTATACATTACATATTCTGAGCTGAGTAGGCAAATTAAGACTATTGATAAGAAAGCTGTGTTGATAGCCTGTGCTGGGGTGATGAGGGAGAGAAAAGAAAGCAGTACTAACAAGCACTGTAATGGCACAGAAGGTAATATTTAGTGTGACAAGGACAAGCTGAATTTCGGAGAACTCTCCTGTGTAGACCAGTGGCCTATATTACACCAATTCCCATAATCCTAATGGGTCCATAGAAGAAGAAATTAATAAATCCTGAAAGAAGAGGTATTCCTATATTCACTGCAAGTTTCTCTGAGGAGATCAGTGGTGAAATGACAACAAAAAAAACTAGATCAGGAATATAATTCAGGAATTTGCATGAGCTTGAGGTAAGGGAATTGAAGAGGAGCAATAGCCCAAAATGGTGGATACCTTTACTTGTTCGGTTTCTGCTTGGGATGGGGCATCAGACGAGCAGTCAATTCATATGCACAAGAACACCGCTCTTTCATATACATATTATTCATATGCATATGAAATATGAAGTACGATTTCATGTGTTTATGATTCATATGCACAAGAACACAGGAGTACAGCCTCTGTTGTATAGTGCCTATTCCCATGTAAACTGCATCTGTAACATGTCAACTTTAAGCATTTAGTTTGATTTCAGAACAAGAAGAGGAGAACAAGAAAGAAAAACGGAAATCAGGCATGTGATGAGAATGGTCAGGAAGAGGGCACACTTTATTTAGTGTCTCTTAACTTCTCAAATGCTCTTAAGATCCATCATGGACTTAGCAGTATCACAAATGTGAAAAGGGTCTCACATTGGATATGGATGCTCATCCACTCTGAAGCCTGTGAATCCCAGGCGTTTGGTACACAGCGCTACAGCATGTGAATAGAAATTTGAGAACTTTCCAGGGTGCAAAGAAAACATAAACCTTTAAATAATTCTTGTCCTGCAGATCAGCTGTGGCTTCTGTAGGCCTCTAAAGCCTAAACTGCAGACAAAGGTGTGTTAGTTTTTTTTCATAGAGCCCTGCCAAACATGTCAGAGAAGTACGCAAATTTAAGGTAACACTGGGGACTTTGAAAAAGAGCAATTCACTTGACCTTTAGACCAAAAATAGATGTACAGTCTGAGCATCAGCTTCAGAAAGGACGCTAAAGAAGATACTGAACATTCTAAATGCACCCAAGTGCTCTAATACTATGATGCGAGACTGAAAAACTGTCCAGATGAGACATTACCAAGGCATGTTTTCCAGGATACAACACAGATGGCTGTTTGGAGCAGGAGAGGGATTCCTCTCAACATATTGTAGTATTTCTGTAGCTGTGTAAGGGCCAGGGAAACAGGCAGAGCACTGTATATCTGTCATGCTATTGGCAGGAAGGTAGGTCAGGGTGCAGAGAGCCGATACACACTCTTCCAGCCAGCGAACAACACAAGTGTGAGACAGCCCGGGATTTACAAGGCTGGTGAGCAGTGCCTTAAGTGCCCTAACCATTGCAATGCTAATTGCCATTGCTAGTGGCCCTCTATCTGAAATTCTGTAACCTGCCTTTCACTTGCAACCTGCTAGCCTTTCAACTACACACCCCGAGGCTGCTTTTAGTTTGGTGTCCCAAGTGCCGTAATCTGCACTGTCTTGCACTGAAGCATTGCTATGAAAATGGTTCCCACTTACATGTGAGTTGCCCTTTTCTTTCTATCTCCTCATGTTTTGCTTTGTAGCATTTTACAACAGAACATTAAGGTCTGTTCACTCTCTTCCTCCCAGCAGCTAGTTCATAGTATTAGAACCTCCTAGATGACATGATAGATGTCGTGTAGAATCACAGAATCATATACTTCCCCATTAAATATTACTGAACAATATACATGCACAAAGCCCAACAAACAATCATTATGCAACATGTAGACATGACCAAGTGTGGCCTAATTAGTCCTAATAGCACCTTACGCAGGAACAGCTAATAAGCAGGTCCTGGTGGAAACTACACAGGTACTGCGATAAAAATGCTTGGGCTGATCAACTACCACCCTGGAGAGGACAACCAGAGAATGACGCTCATCTGAGGACCCTGTCATTGCTCTTCACAAATGAAGAAGGAGAAAGGTTTACCCTTTTCTCTCACGCACTTGCTTTTACCTTGATTTTTATTTCCGCTCCCTCTCAATGTAATTTTGAAGTCAAGGTGTGCCATCAGCTGTGGACTCTGAAAATCTGCCTCAACTTTCTTTGTGCACATGACATATTTATTAGAGTATACCTGGAAAAACTTGTGGAAATAATTTGATTAACAATAGGAGGAAGCATAGGAAATAAGGCTTAAGCACTGTGGTAACAATACAGCAACGATCAATGGAACATTATGGAATGGAAAGGTGATTTTTTTTTTTTTAATTAAAACAATTTTGCTTCAAATGTCTTGTAGCCACATACCGCAAACACAAGATAAACTGGTCTAAATTCATTGCAACAGCATTAAAAACAGGGGATACAGTATATTTTTTCATATCTCCTAGGTTCTACTGCTCCTTGGTTAATATCCATCTGCCTACTTTGGATGTGTATTTTATATCATAGAATCATAGAACCATAGAATTGTCTAGGTTGGAAGAGACCCTTGGGATCATCAAGTCCAACCATCTACCCTACTCTACAAAGTTCTCCCCTATACCAAATCCCCCAACACTGCATCTAAACGGCTCTTAAACACATCCAGGGATGGTGACTCAACCACCTCCCTGGGTAGCCTATTCCAATGCCCGACCACTCTTTCTGTGAAAAATTCTTTCCTA
>KZ507274.1:57512-79407 GCA_002844005.1 Limosa lapponica baueri
TTTAGATGTGGTGTTGGGGGATTTGGTATAGGGGAGAACTTTGTAGAGTAGGGTAGATGGTTGGACTTGATGATCCCAAGGGTCTCTTCCAACCTAGATGATTCTATGGTTCTATGATTCTATGACCTGACATCTGTACCAAGGCCTGCATGGAGATTCAAGATTCAACACCTGAAGAGCAGCAATAGCTGAAAGTTCAGCGATGATGGTATTTTTCTGGACTCCAGCATCCCTGGGTAAACAAAAGCACTTAAGTCCTAAATGCAACTACACTTTTCTAGCTACTTCTTTAGCTTTTGATTTTTCATAAATATTATTGGCCAGTGGGTTAATAATGATTCAATAGATTACTTATATGTTGCCTTCAGGAGTTTTGCAGAATTAAACATTTCTTTCATTTTAGATATCAGATCTCCAATTAAAAATAAGAAAAGAAAAGATGTTTTTATACTTGTAACCTACATGGGGATATATTTTATCTCTCTCTATGAATTTGAATTCTAGTCAGAATTTTGTCTGGTTGTTTCTGTTTTAATAGAATTCATTTCAGAGGAAAAATAAAATATGTGTTAAGAAACAAAGTTTATTTCTGGTTTTGTTTTCTTGGTGTTGTTCATAATTGTGTTTGTAATGCTGAAGTAATGGACTGTCTATTTCTGGGCTGCTCAAGATCCCCACTGGCATACTGCACACTACGATATAATGTAATTTTCTGTAATTGCGGAAGAAGGGAGAGCTTGGTTGCTGAATGATCCCACATAGCCCACATTTCACTGTGCTTGCACTGTTTCCAGGAGCCAGACTAGATAATTATAAATCTCTATACCTCTATACCTCACTGAAGTACACCATGCAAGTTATCTGTTCAACAGGGGTATGATTTCCGAAGATAATACCCATTTGAAAATTCAGAGTGCTTGACATTTCTGAAGTCTGGATTCTCTTTTTTGAGATATTTGCAGTCTTCATCTGAGATACTTGAACTATTTGTTTCATACCTTTGTGACAGAAGTTACATGAAAGAGTCCAAACCTTAATGCATGACACCTAAAGATATCAGCAGATTGCCAGTCCACTTTGTTGTTCCAGAAAGAACTAAACTCCGTAATCAGGAATCTCCACAAAGAACATGCCACATGTCTGTGACACATTCAAAAGTAGTGCAGATTTAAAGGACAGCGTTAAAAGAATGAAATTGTCCTGGAGATCTGATGCTCACTCTGCACACATTTTAGGAGATTTTTACTTTGGAATAACCATAGTCCAGTCCAAGGGACTGAGTGCCCATGTGCAGTAGAAATGATTTAAGTAGGTGCATTTTTTTCATAGACTAAATTACTTCTTATCAAACCCAACCTAAAGCAGTTCAAAATAAATCAAGCACTTAATCTGTAATGTCAGTGTCAGATTAACCAGATTAATCTTCCCAGAGTCTTCACCCTCCAAACTATTCTTTCAAGTCTTTCCATTGACCATCAAACAGGGATGCAAACACTTCTTTTCTTTTCTGCTAGCTTACCTTCTTCAGAAAGAGCTCCGTCTTCTTGCCCTACATGTCTGATAAGCCACCAGACTGTATATAGTCCGTATGGATAGAGTCCCTTAGTACAGGGGTGCTCTGGCTGTCTTTATCCATGTAGTTTTTAAAGTTAACCCAATTCAGAAAGTGTATGCCCCAGCCATGTCTTAGTTACATATCAGAAGAAGACTTTGAATGTATTATGAGTTCTTTTATGGCCTTGTTACCATGAAAAGAAAATGCATGCACATGATCATCTTCTGTTATCTCAAAAATCAGTGTACCAGCCCTGAGGAATCTGATGTTATGCACCCATCTCACAGTCTAGACACACCTGAGGAATGAAACCTCACTGTTACAAGAATCTTATCTTTAAAGGTGTCAATATTTAAAGTCTGAGACAACAGAAATCTAGAATGGTATCATGAAGCTTGAGACAAAAGTTTCAGTGCACATTATCTCTGTGTTGGAGTAGAATAAAATAGCTTCAAAATTAGTTTATTATATTGCAGAAGAGAGCCATCTTTCCGTTGTTTCCACCTGCAATGTGAATAATAAGAAATGAATTAATTTTATAAAACCTTGTGGAGCACGTAAAGGAGCAATTACTGTATCTGTAATAACTGGCTTATGAATATGTATGACTTAGAACTTCCAAAATAGCTGTGTACGTTGAAGACTTCTTCAAGATAGATTAGGCTAAGAGTGAAATGGGATATGAGGCCTTTGAAAACTGAATTTCATAGCATTTTGGTAGGAAATATTCATTCAACTGTATACATAGAGTAGGATAATAGAATTTTCATGATCATGAAATCTGGAAAAAAAAACAATTGGGAATTTAAGACTTAATATTCAGTAGGTTAGGGTCTTTTAACGTAAATTAATCAGAACATTTGGACATATCTGAAAAACACTGATGTAATCATTCCATTCTGGATTTTTTTCTTGTTACGCTGACAGATGGTAATTACTTCTGTCCACTAATTCTTAAATCCAGTAGCATTCACACTAAAGTTACAGCATCATTAAACAGAATAATATAAACCCCCTCCTTTCTCAAGATCCATGAAAGAGCGTAACCAAGTCTCATTAGGAAGGGAACAAATAATGGAAGCTCCCTTCCCAATGCATTATGGCTGTGCTCACAGGTAATTCTTACCTTGGTAGTAGTGGGAACATTCCCACAAAACCTTCAATGATAGGTAGACTGTTGTTTTGTGCTAACCACAAATGGTGCATGCCCCAGCACACAACAAATAACAAACAGAAGCATAGACTGGAGCTATAGCCTGCACCTGTCTGTGAGATCTCTGCCAGCTAAAAACCACCGGCACTGTCAACATGCATGCTTCCACCAAAACTGCTCTTACTGTTTCTACCTTTACCATATCTCTTAAAACACAGAAACCATTCACTTGTACTGCTTTTTAGCAACCATTGGTGGCATCCAAGTGTATCACAGATTTCCCCGACTGTGAATATGACCATCTATTATGCAATCTGCAGTATTCCGGGATACCTGACAAGCTTTTCTCTGTGTTGCAACAGAGGAGGGGAAAGGATACATGGAAGAACTGACTGCCAGGATCAAAGGATGGTTGTTGGCTGACTTCCTAAACTTCAGACCTGAATATCTTGACATTATCTGGTGGAACTGCCTGGAAGAAAGCCTAACAGAAATATAAGAGACCTTCCCAAGTTGTCTAGACTGCTACTGAATTTGAATTACATGATTACAGAATTAGATGGTCAGGAGGAATAGGCTTGAGGATGATTTGAGGTTTGGACCTAACTACTGTTGTAGACACAGTCAAAGTAGCAGTTTAATGCACAGAAAATGTGCTAACTCAACAGGGTTTCTTTGGCCACAAACTGAGGTTTGGAAATAGGTTAAAGATTCTGTGTCTTTATCTCAATGTTATATTAAAGGTCTTCAGTTGTTCAGAGTAGTTTTGCAGAAGAAGGTTGTCCAACAACCTTCTGAAATCCTTGGGATTTTGATTTTCCTTTTGTGTTGACCATAGACTGAATTTGCCTATGCCTATACTAAACTGAATTTGCCTTTCATATTAGCAGGAGGGTCAGGAGCACTGTGTTTTCCTTAGTCTCATCTCCAAATTAAAGTGAGCCATACATGAGAGCTGTTCCTGGACTTGAGAAATGAGAATAACTGTTGTGTCCCAGACATATCCACAACCCTCACCAGCTGTGACCTACAGAAATGCAAAGGTATGGCCTTGACCCTGGCTGATACTCTCCGAAGATATGACTATTGTCTCTTCTATGTGCATGTATGATTCAAAGTGATGGCAGCAAAATCCACCATTTCTACTCCCTCTCAGCTCCTGAATTCTTATACTCAAGTCAACACTTCAACAGTTAGCATTTATTTATTTATATTTCTGTGCATCAAGGACTTATCAGCTCCTTTAGGACTATTAGGAGACAGTCAGAGTAGTGTCCATAGCAGGGCTAATCTACCAGAAATGAAGTCTAGGATCCAATAACTTTTAATCCACCACTCCGTGACATGGCAGGTATGTTTGATCCCCACAGAACAGTTGAATACAAGAGGCTGCAGCATCACCTTAACCAGAAAAGCCATCAGGAAGAAAATAATACCACACTTAATTTACCATGTTGAAGTGAAATATGACTTTATTTTACAAAAACCTTTACCAGGGCTTTATCTGAAACCACCAAATAAAAGAAAACACTGGTATTGGGTTAAGGATTAGAATCATATGATTGCTAATGAAAAATACATACTGAGTTAACAAGCATGTGCAAATTAGGTTCTTTTTTTCCCTTCTTCTTAACACAGGCTATAATATTCTATTTCAATAAGCGATCCTATCAGAATATTAAATTTTTCCATTAGCAGGATTAGATTAGGTCTTAATATTAAACCATGCACGTCAGTCCTATTAAACCAGATATGTTCCCTAGCCCTACTACCACCCTGGTATTATCCCAGCGAAATACCTTTTTTTTACATTCAGCAGGGATTTGAGCAGGACACAGCTCTGAATATTAGGATCTGTCCTTGATAACTGTTCATAATTAAGAACAACAACTGGGAGGCAAATCCCTGCAGTCAAATAGGCTTAAACAAAAATAACATTTTTATTTTTTATGGAGCAAATTACATGAAATGCCAAGCATATGGATTTAATGAATATGACTTTCTAAAACCATAAACAAGATTGGGTTTATACTTTATTTTTTTTTTACAGCACAGCGGAAAGAAATTAAATTTACTCTGAGATGCACTTCTCATAACTATCATCTGGGTTGTAAACATCTCATCCGTAATCGGAAATTCAATGTTACAGACAACAAAACCTACTGAGGTGTTAAGCTGAAAAGTAGGTGGAAAGCAGGGTGAGCTTTTTCCGTCGAAAACATATGTTTTTTTTTTTTTTTCCCAAATGAAAAGCCTTAAATGAGATACAGCTAGTGGATGACTGGTAAATGATGCCTAATGTTCAATTAGGAAATTGTCTTATTACAGCCATGATGACTCTGCAGCCCAGGGGTGGGTACTCTATTTCACAGATATCTCAGACACCATGTTTTTATTCTTTATATTACATGATAATATTTAGGCATACATTAGTATGAATGGCCCAGCAAGAATCCTTGTTTACACAGCCCACAATAAAATGTCTATTAATGTATTAGAACATACTGGGACAATGCACTAAAACATTCGAATGGAAACTTTAGAGAAGGGTTGAACCAAGCTAGTAACAAAGCATATTAATGCTAGCAACTGATAACATAAAAAAAGTAGTGCAAATTCCCAACTGTATATTATCAAGGTATATGGATAAAAGTAATGGAATGGGATGATCTCCTATGTTCTGGAAGCAAAAGGGCTGGTTTTGTTTGTCATGTTTCATGCCAGCGTTCCTTTGCAATTTCCATTTCTGAGGGAGTTCAGGCCATGAAGCATAGAAGACAATTGATTAGAGTGGTGGTACAGGGCTAGAGGTGGTTTAACAGAGACTAAAATGTGAAAGAGGAACAGGAACCAAAAGCTGAAGTCAGATACCTTAATCATAGACTCATAGAATCATAGAATGGTTTAGGTTAGAAGGGACCTTGAAGATCATCCAGTTCCCACCCCCCTGCCAAGGGCAGGGACACCTCGCACTAGAGCAGGTTGCTCAAAGCCCCATCCAGCCTGGCCTTGAACACCTCCAGGGATGGAGCATCCACAAATTGTCTGGGCAACCTCTTCCAGTGTCTCACCACCCTCATCATAACACAAGAACGCAAACCATATAATAGTGCTTATCAGCCAAATAGCGGCTACAAGTACCTCTGTTATGGCTGTATCTGACTTATTGCCATATCTGCTTCATGGAAGCACCATGAGATCTCAGAAAGAGAAGGTCATAGCTACAGCATTAGCCAATGTGGAAAGCAGCAATGAAATTATTGTTTTCCAGGCCCAGAATTTAAAAATAGTTGCTACGTGTTGAAGTTGAACGTGGTGTGTCTGTGCCCTTATGTGTCTACACCAGCACAGACACTCTCTGTCTTGGGGAGTGAAGAACATTTTGAAGCAGCAACAGGACATATATCACCTCTCTTATCCCTCCTAACAATAACTCGATGCTATTTTGTAACTAGGATATTCAAGGGACATTACTGTCACTGTGACACACAGCAGTTGTGTTCTCAGAAAGAAGAGTGGAGGAACACACTGATTCACAGTAGCCCGACAAGGAACATGAGTTCATTTCCTCTGGCACTGGTAAAATGCTAAGTCATTTTGATAGAATGACTACCAGTTTAAAGAACTACAGGATAATGAAACCAGGCCCGGCTCTTTGCAAATTCCCTCTGTCCTAAGCAGTTTTAAATGAAGCTCCTGGCTACAATGTATTTCCAGAGGGATTCTGTTAATTTACAGGCAGTAGAGGTGCCACATGTTACAATTTAATTATGAATTTCGCTATATCGAAATCCTGTCCTCTTCAAATCAATGATATACTTCTGTTGACTTCAGTGAAGTCAGTATTTCACTCCTGGTACCCCTTTTAAAGTCTGAGCTTCTAAGCACTTGAGGAATCCTCCTCTTTTAAATAATGATAGTCACAATATTCTGATTGCAGAGAGAATTTTGCATATCTTTCGAGCAAAAAGATGAAAAAATCTTGTACATATTTTCAAATCTCATAACTTAAAATCTTTATGGCCAAGACTCATAGTTTTTCAGTAGTTTGACTGGTGATATTATTCAATATAACTACAGAGTACTGAAAACATATTAATGTACTAAGCAATCAGCTCAAAATTATTTGAAATAAACGTGTCTACTTGCTTAAATAAAGTCAGTTCATTTTCCTTCCTCTAGGTGTGACTTACACCCTTCCCCAAGCACTTTTATCTTTTAGCATAATTAAAACCCACTAAACAGTACTTCAGTTCATCATCCCCAACATCACTAATGGATCCTTTTTGCTCTCAGTGATCTGATGATTATGGATAATATTTCTCTAAAGAAAAATCATTCGTATCAGAAACACATCCCAGAGTAAATTCAATTTGTAACTTATGTGCTGTAAATATAAACACTGCACTGAAAAGGTTTGTCTTGTTTATGCTTTTATGTAGACATATTCATTAAACCTGTATTTTCTACAGTTTATGGCATTCACTCAAAATGTCACACAGTCAGTTTAGTCTATGTGACTATAGAGACTTGCTTGCTGATTTTGCTTTTCATTATTACCCATTACCCTGATGTCTCTACTTCATCGCTCTTGCAAAAAGTATATCATACTTACCGGTTACAACTTCTCGCATTCAGTGCCTTTAAATGGAAGAAGTTATGTTGCTCCTACAAGAAAGACATTAATGGTGCTACTGAGAAGCAACAAGGAAAAAGTGGGATGCATGCACTAGTTTATCAAGAAAGATACAGCTTCTTTCTTTTGTTGTTCAGCTGCTGTTAAAGGTGTGTCTGACTAGCAAGAGAAATTCTCTCTGTGTACAGAAAGAAGAACAGATGCATGTGGGAGAGTGGCTCTGTCTAGTTTGAGGCTGAGCTTTGCCTTTTAACTATAGCCCAGCACTGGCATGCAATGATGAACAATTTTCCTCTGTCTGGATGGGGCAGGGTGAGTGTTAAAGCATCAGGGAGCTGCAGAACCAAGTCCTTTGTTGTACCCTCTATGGCAGAGATATCTGCAGCTCTCTGGTCTTCGTTGATTGGGAAGTGAGCTGAGAGGCTCACGTGGGTCTCCTTCAGAAGTCTAGAGTTAGCTAGGAAGTTTTTACTGAATTTTCTTTTTACTGTATTGTTTCAAGAAAGAACCCATCACTTTTTTCAGCCCTAGCAGCATGCCTTCTGCTGACGGCACTGCACTGACAATGTTTTGTTTTCACTCAGATACACTGATTTCAAGGATGGCCAAGTATCAACGGGAGACCTGCTCCTGGGTGAACTGTCATCTCTGGCATGATGCCTTGAGAAAAAATCCAGACAGAAAAAATCCAGAAAGGAGAAAAATGAAGTCAAATAGGCACCCATCTGACATGTGGGGATCCAAAATTCCATATGTAGATAGGAACAGGGAAAAACAGATTCTGGGATCCAAAGCTGAGGAGCCCTTGTCTAAATAGCACTGAACACCCACAGAAAATCAGATTTCTGCTTTGTTTTCTGATAATCCGTAGTAGTAGTAGTAATAATAATAATAATAATAGTAACAACAACCTGGTAGTTGATACGTGGGAATTCAGCACATGAGTGTTGAATGAAAGCATGTATACCTCTTCATGAACTGGTATAGACAATGGACACAAGAACTGGGAATAGCTGCTTTTGTCCCTCCAGCTAAAATTTTAGCTTTTTGTTTCTATCAACTCTAGCAGTCCTGTTTCATTTTAATGTGATTTTACAAAATTTTCAGGTCTCTAACAAGCCTGCTGTCTGATTTTCATTTGCAAGAAAGGCTTAACCCAATGCCTTTGCTCTCAGCATTTTGAATAGTGTTCAGTAATTAGGAAGAGAAATAAAAGTGTAAATCAGAAGCAACTATCAGCAGTGTTAATCATACGCTTCCTGCTTTCTTACTGCGGGAGAGGTGATGTTAGAAAACATGTGAAATGAGGATGCGGGTGGGTTGCCTGGATTCTGGGCATGACCTACAGCACCTCCTACAGAAATAAAGAAGCTCCTAAAGTAATTCATGGCTTTTTAAGTCACCCTGAGCTGTTTGATACAGTTTCTAGAAAGTAATCCAGGCACCAAATTTTGTAAAACATTTGCCTACTTTTCAATTCAAATTCCACATTTATTATTTATAGTGTGGTGCTTGGATTCATATTCAGACAGAGACACTGTTTGTACAGTCTGGGTGAATTATGACTCCTATTGAAGTTCATGGAAAATCTCCCACAGATGTCGGTAGGAAGCAAGGTTTCACCTTTCATATGAATGGAAGATTTAAAAAGAAATTGTTTTCATGTATCTTTCTGACAATAAGTAATCATGTAACAAATGCATAGAGGTCGCTAATATATCCAGAGATAACTAAGTGGGCTTTTGCTACAAAAGTTGATGTACTGTGGTTTTGGTATAGATTTGTGTGAAATTTAATTACTGGGTAATATGAAACTTGCTGACTTTAATCAGAGAACAATTGCTACACCAAAATTAAATAAATTCATGTTAAAAATATTGTCATTCATCATATATTGCTAAAAGTCCTCAAAGTGCTGAGTTCTAGAAAGATACCTAAGACTGTAATTTAAATTGGCTGTCTTACGAAGAGTTACAGATAATAATTTTTTTTAATGTGAGGTGATCCAGGTTTGGACACTTCAATACAAAAAAGACATTGATAAGCTGCAGTAAGCCTGGCAAGGCCCAACAAAATATTTGGGGTCAGAGCATAAGCCCTGTGAGGAGAAGCTGAGGGAGTTGAGCTTATTCAGCCATGAACAGAGATGTCTTTGTGGGGACATGACAGCATCCTTCCTCTGCCTTCAAGGAGGTTTCTGAGTAGATGGAGCCTCTTTAATGAAGTTCAAGGCATAAACTAAAAAGGGGCTGGCTACAATTTGATGTATAGCAATATTTCTCAGCATGAGGACAGTCAGGTATTAGAATAGGTTGCCCAGGAAGGCTGTGAAATCTTTCATCCAGGAGGAGACTGAACTGGAGACAGCCCACAGCAACCCAGTATGAATTCAGGGTGACCCTGCCTTGAACAGAAGATTGGAATAAAAACCTGTTAAGGTCTCATCCAACATGAATTTTTCTATGATATTAGCCTGAAAAGTAACAGACTACTAGAAATAACAAATTCCATTCTACTTCTGTTTATGACTCTATCTCAAAATTTTCAGCCACCTTTCATTCCTAGAATCTCTGACTGATGATGATAGAGAACAAAAGTGGTGACTTAAATTTAGCTAGGGTGGATCCAGCATTGATAATCAGTTGACGTGATGAAACCCTGGAGAGCTGCCATACCATAGGACCATGACATTATTGATAGGCTAACTTACCTTCCCAGCAGATGCAAATGGATATAACAAGTTTCCTGAATCTCTGGTCATAAAATCCACATTTGCTAAGATATTTGTAACACTGAGTAGCATAATGCAATCTTCTAACATAAAAATAATCTTTTAGTTTTAAGTTAAGCATATGTGAAGTAGAATTTATTGTTATATGCATTATTCTCAATTTCTCTGCTTGCTAGTATTTGTTACAGGGAAGATTTTTTTACTTTTCTGAAATGCAGAGGTATTGGTATATTATTATTATTGCTTTTGAACAGCAAGTTCACCATTTGTAAAAATCCAGCATAAATCAATTAACTTGTGGCTTCATAACACTCCCTTTTTGCCAAGTCTGGAATCATTAAATTGATTCAGAACTTCTTTCACCAGCTCCTGAAGAAATATTCTGACTTCAATACTAAGTGTTGATTAATTAGGATATTCTCATTGAGTTAATAAGTCAGAATTTTGCTGTACTACCAAAAGCATAGGTTACGATGTATAAAATTGAAACTTCTTTCTTCTCCATTCTCTCTTACTTTACAGCAACTTATTAAAAATGGAAAGAAAAAGTTAATTAAATCCAGATGGAGTGTGTCAACCATTGTCAAGAACTCAATGACTACTTTAATCAAAAGTAAAACCCATGTTGGCTAGATGGGTAGTAATTAAAAGTCCATAAAAAAAAAAAAAAAGGGTTTTGATAAGGAAAACTCTACTGCAGTACCAAACCTTCATCAATTTGTCAAGCACAAAATGTCAAAGCTACTGGATATACCTAACTGACGTTAATACTAACTTAAAGTAGAACACTAAAGAAAATATGTGGAAATTTAACCATCATTTTCTCTGCTTTCTTTGATGCTTTGATAGATGGATAAAACAGCTTTCGGTAAGGCCACTTATAATATCTCCTGTCAGAGAACTTTGAATTTCACTGTACAGAATAACAGTCATTAAGATACAGGATTCTTATCCATTTATTTTGCTGGGCCACTATAATGATATATATCTCCTCTCTAGCACTTTGTGACATATCTTCATTTTTTATGTCTTTTTATTATTAGCACCCACTTAACAGGTAAGAAAACTGAGGCATATTGGGATGATGTGACTTGTCCAAGGTCTCACATGTCATTGATGTAACTATGTAAAGACTTTTTAGTACCAAAATCTCTGTGCTTTGGCCCCTCTACAAGGCTGGTGCTACTACTGTTTCATATTATCTTGTCCAATGTTAATATCGTATTATTTTACCATGACTTATCTTTAGAGACAAAACCTCTGTATCCAAATAACATCCCCTGTAGAGAAGGCGTATCACCTTCATAGACAGATAAGTGGTAGTTAAGTGAATGAATTCCAAAATTAATTCTAATTCTCAGTGAAGCTGAACTGTGTATAGAAAAAGAAAATTAAAACAATACTTTGAAACAACATGCCATTCCATAAGTATCATAATTAGGAGTTTACTATTTAGAGGGAAGCATAGGGTGACTAAGTGTGGATGTCCATAAAAGAGTGATTTTTAGAAGGAAAGCTCTGGGTTTAGACAGTATAAGCAATACAAGAAAATTCGTAACTCAGAACCTCGTTGGAGTTGTATGAATTCCTTGAAGTTCTCTGTTGTATTTTGTGTTGTTGATTTATCACCGGGCTCTTTGTAAATGATGGGTCATTTAAATTGTAATCCTAAACATACAAAATATAGTGTTCCTACTGGAACTGAAGGTTGGTTTTATTACTGGTAAGATAAAGAAAGCAAGCCATCTTTATCTAGCAATAATACAGATTTACAAAAAGCAGGCAGTTACAGAAAAATGTAACAGTGAGATGCAATGTTTAACTTCACAGTAGTGGCTCTGTTGTTAAGTACAAGTTAGTCACTGAGCCAGTCACTGAACAGTGAGCAGTCACTTAGCTAGCTTATGAGTCTGGACCATTCACTATTAGTTTGGTGTTCCATGGAGCTCCAGAGACACATTTAACAGCTTTTTTCTTTCCATATCTCCCACTGTCCCCAGTGACTGGACACCAGAGAAAAAGATCATCCACCATTTGAGAGATGCTGTCCCTTCCTTTCCCTTGCGAAACATTTGTTGAGTCAAATACCAAATATACACCTTCTTTTGCACATTTCCTATGTCTTCAGTAGCTAATTTCATGTGATAGAGTTTACAAGTCACGTAACTTAAAGCATCATTTTATACAAGCATTTTATTAGAATTATAACAGTCAGTATGCTGAGAGGTCCACACAGGGCATGTCTGCACATGCCTGTGATGCAGTACAGTGAAGGAAGGACTGAAACAATTTAGTGGTAGTCTCTTTGTGTGAGGACTGTACAATGTACTTGTTCTCGCACTTAGATCATAGAATCGTAGAATCTTTTAGGTTGGAACAGACCCTTAAGATCATCTAGTCCACCAATGAACACTGCCAAGTCCCCCACCAAACCCTGTCCCTGAGCACCACATCTACGTCTTCTAAATACCTTCACGGATGGTGATTCAACAACTTTGCTGGGCAGCCTGTTCCAATTCTTAACAACCCTTTGGGTGAAGAAATTTTTCCTAATATCCAATCTAAACCTCCCCTGGTGCAATTTGAGATGAATGTCAGCACTAACCTAGCCATGTTAGCCAGCACTCTGGAGGGGGTTTCCTTGGTGTTTCATTTGTTCCTGTTGTTATTGTGAGATTGACTAACCCCTTTCTTATTTGCTAGTATAAAGACTGTGTTGTTGAGAAGCCTTCCAGAAGTCTGGCAGCGTACAAGTCAAATTTCTTACCTTTTGCTAGTAAGATCTAAATTTAGCATCAGAACCATGAGTCCCCATGATTGTCTGAGGATGTTCTGAGTTTTTTTCTGTGACGATAGACATCCAGAAGTCTGTGGTTATGGTATTACAGCCACAGGAATAGGTTTTGGTAACAGATATCAAGAATCTTCTAGAAAATAAAGGCAACAGGACTGAATGTTATGGCATAATGTACACAAGCATCTTGCTAGAGCACCTGGACATTGATGCAGAATGGTGAGAGGCTGGCAGGAGGCTGTGAGTGGTGAGCAGTTCGGAATAGCAGGAGAATGTCAAGGTCTGGTGAACAGGAAATTTAAGATACCATGGCGTCAAGTAACTGTTTCAAAGAACAAAGCTCTGTGAACCTGCACCGTTGAGGAAAGTGGCTGCTGAGCTCTGGCT
Organism: Limosa lapponica baueri; assembly: GCA_002844005.1. Lineage (NCBI taxonomy): Eukaryota > Metazoa > Chordata > Aves > Charadriiformes > Scolopacidae > Limosa > Limosa lapponica. The sequence continues at coordinate 70,769 of KZ507274.1, forward strand.
CCTGGGAACCCCTGATTCAGGAAATTTTTTAGCAAACATCTTAAATGTTGCAAAGGTTGTAGTGGAGATACACTGCTATCCTGAGATTTGTCTGGGTGTGGAGCATGGATGAATTTCCTTATGGATTTGCATTCTCTGGGTTTTAACTGGTGCTGTAAACAGCATACAAATTTAAAGTGCCTGCAGTGGACACAGGAAGAAGGATAGGCAAGAATCTGAATAGAAGAGATGGAAAAAAAAATAAGGAAACTGGAGGAAATGGATGCTGCATTTTAAAGTTTAGTTCAGTATTAACTTGTATAGCTCAACACGAGGAGGAAAAACAAAAGTATTCAGCAAACTCAAGCAGAAATGTAGATCAAATCTTGAGTCAGATTGATGATACCACAGTGACTGTATATCAAAGGAATTTAGATGGTTATACTTTACATTACAAGGAAAGTGTGATAACCATGCAAGTAAATATTAATTTCCATGGAAATTACAACAATAAAGCACTTTGAGGTACTATCTTTCATGCGGCAAAGGTCCCAGGGTACTTTACTATTCAAAACAATTTAAAACTGCGTCAGACAACATTTTCTGTATTTGATTTAAAATCAGCAATGAAAACCAGCTTTTGCATTTCTAAAAATGATAAACATTCTGCAACCAGAGACAAAACTTTTGCTGCAGTACCTCTGACTCCTCCAGTCACCTGAACTCTGAACTTTTAATCTATTTCTCTGCTTGCTAATACTGCTGGATCGACCTTCCATCTGTCAGTGAACTTCAACCTTCCCTCAGGTAACAGCTGTACAGCACTGCAAAACTACTAAATGGTACTTAAAGTTCACTCTTCTGTTGTGTCTTTCTCTACTGGTAGAAGAGTAAATGTCTTCCAAACAACACTTTAACTGCAAATGGCACCAAAGTATTGCCTTGGGAATATCAGTCCTCATTATGCCACACTCCTGAACTCCATGTCTCAGGAATGATCCGTACTTGCTCATTTTTTGGCACTATTGTCAGATTAAATACCACTGGTGTTAAAAGGTTTGCCTTGGAATAAAGTTTTATATCTTTGGCCTCAGTAGATCAGCCTCTAACAGTTGTATTTTAATTTCTCTTCCACTTAGAAAGCTTAACTTCTTTTCTGACTTTTGTTTGGGTATGTTGATATTGGCTTTTCTATTTCATGTTGAAATTTTTGTGATTTTGGAGAGGTGGCTTTGACGGGCTGAGGAACATATAGGTGCTATTTTGCTTAGTTTTTTCATTATATTGACGCTACATTTTATTAGCTGCAGATCTTCTCTAAATCCTTTTGCAGACTAAGTTAGCTCTAAATGTAAATCCTCCTTAAATGCTCTGGAATTAATTCATATTAAGTTTCAGCCAATTTTAGGATAGGAAAAAAAATAGCTTCATGGAATGTTCTCACAAGAGATTACTTAATATTAATTACCATTTACTTGCATATCAGTGTTTGAAGGGCTTTACCTATTTTCAAGCTAGTTTACTATGAGGAATCATTTGCCATGCAAAGGCATTTATTGTGTCTGGAAAATTAATTGGAATTTGAGAATTATAATACAGATTATATGGCTAATTCTTGCAAAGTTTGCACTAGTTAAAAAAAAAATTACTTTTACTTCTGTAGATGAGTTAGTACAGCATGATTCAATTGTTGGCCCAAGGGTTGGGTGTGATCCTTCTCATTTGGCCATCTCTCATGACCCTTCAGGACATCATATTGTTCCTTGACAGCTGACAATTTTTTCCTACACCTGCAAACTACCCCATGAAATACTATTTTCACATGAAGGAGATGCTGTGAGTAAGAGCTCTTCCTCCACTTCTTGTGCAACCCAGTGCACATCAGCAAACTGGAATTGTCCCTTGCTTATATTTCATCCCTTAGGGTGTCATAAGGAACCCAAAGCAGGGATCTGTTCTCTGCATTCACTTCAGCTGCCTCATCTTTGCAGGTGAGTACTTGTTGAGAACTTTCCCCAGAAATGTTTTTGGGTTATTTGGAAGGAGAGAATGGGTAAGGAGATACTTTTAACAGGAATTAAAATTTCCACAAAATCAGCACTTTTTTCTAAATGAATGTTGTTGCTTGTTGAAATGCTCAGGTTTGCTAGAATGACAGTAAAATAAAAATTGTTTTATTTTAGCTCAGCACATCAGACTATGTTACTGAAGAGGTCAATCACACAAACATTGTTTTTGGCAGCAAAGCCACTTTAAGACCTTTTCTTTCCCTGACCCCGGCTGCATGTTCTAGTTCCCCTGCCACAGTTTGCTGCCCTCTCACTAGTGCCACTGCCATCTGGTTTTGTTGCTGAAGAAAATTTTTCTGTAATTACATCCTGTGCTGCCACAGTGTAGTCTGTAAGCCCCATTGCCTTTGAGATGTAGAATGCATACAGGAGCAGATGGTGGGGGCTTGCAGAAAGATCATGAGATTGGCCTTACTCAGCTGGGCCAGAGATTCAGTTTCCTCCTCTGCTTCTGAAGCAGATAAAAGCAGAGAGTATTAGGGAATTAGGGAAATTAGAAAAAGAGTATTAGGGAAAAATTATGCAATAATTTTGCTGAATGCTCTTCCACATGTGGCTTTGGGAATTTCCAGAGATGGAGGAAGTATTAGCAGTACTCACTGAGCTTTTTCTTCATTAATTTGCCCAGCCTGCCTTTGAACCAAGGCGTATTTCTAGCACCCACAGCACCTTGTAGGAAGATGTAGCACACCTAAATATGAAATTTGTGAATTACCACCTCTTTTTTTTTTCATCTTGGACTACCTGCCTATGAAGCTCATCTGATGCTCTCAGATCTTTTACCAGAAGTGCACTCAAAAGTAAATCTTGTCCTTCCATAGGTCACTAATTTTTCACTTCTTGCATACCATGTCATCTTTTTTCCCTCACTAATTTCTTCTCTAGATTTCCTACTTGTTTCAGCTATCTGTTTACTAAGAATCCTACCTTCCCAGGATGCAGGAACATCACAGCATACACTGTAGCATACACTGTAGCATACACTGACTTAAGGATTTTCCAACTTTTGTTTGCTATGCCTTTTCTTCTTCTCTTCTTCTTCTTAACATGCGTTTTTGGCTGCTGATGAACGTTAGACTAGTACTTTCAGGTATTATTTATTATAATCTCCAGATCTCATACTTGAGTTGTAACGATTAGTGCAGAGTACATTTCTTTCAACAAAAAAAAAAATAGTTTATTGCGGTTTAGTTTCCCCACGTGCATCTCTTTACAGTTGTTTGAAACAAACTTTTTCTTCCCATATTGTGCCACTGATTCTTATAAGGTCTTGTAATTCTCCAGTCAGCTTTCATCTTTCCTACAAGTAAAGATTACAGTACCATTACAAAAACATATTACTATGCTATTTATTGACTCTTCTATGTTATTTATAAATGCATTGAGACACAGTTCCTAGCACACATCTCTGCAAAAATCCAAAGATGGCACTCCTTAGCTGTGAAAATTATTTATTTCTGCTTTCTGCTTCTCACTTTTCAATTGTCTTTTAATCAGTGTGAGGACTGTACTAACTATCTCATAGTAACCTGGTTTCCTTTAACACATGTATTGTGAGGAATTTTGACAAAAAATTCTTCCAAAATCCAACCAGACTTTATCAACTAAACCAATCCCCCTTATCTGTGAGGTATTAAATTACTGGTTTCATGAGGTGCAATGGTGCTTCAAGCTCTCCAATACCTACCTGTCAAACTGAGCCATTAAAAAAAATTATTAAATACTTCATCATTTTTGTACCTATTCAACTATTTAGGCATTTTGTCTGAAATTTTTTGAACATCAGTTTTTCATCTGTCTGGGATAGAGACAACTTGTTTGCCCTCAACTAAAAAATGAGAGACTTCGGGGAAGAAGATACAGAAGAAATAAAGTACTTTAATAAACTGATAATTTAAAAGAACTTTACTAAAACTTGTAACTTAGGCAATACTTTTTTATTATTCACAATTTGAAAGTTTAATGAAATATTTAAGCAGTGTAATGTTGTAAAAATAACCAAAAAAAAGAAAAGTATCAATAAGGAAATGCAGATGTAAAGATTCTAAGAAACTCTAACAGAATACTATTGTACTTTATCCTATGACAAATTTTGCCTAGATTTTTAGATTTATAGTTGTGAAGAATGAAATATCTTTTTCTGCAAAGAAGAGAGAACATTGGAGGAACACGAGTGAAATGACAGAGGAACATCGCTTCAAGGCAAAGATATTCTATTATCTGATCACTAATATAACTCTGCATTATAAAAAATGTGTCAAGTGAATGCATTTAATTTGCTAGCTTTGGTTAATTTATATGCCCTGAACAGGCCTAAGCCAGTCTGATTTTGATCTGTGACCATCTGTAGGTGTGGAAATGAAAAGCATCCCTGGTATAGCTTCTACTCTATAGCTGTTGCACTTACAGGCCCTCTAGCACTTTGTTGTCTGTATTTCATGCTACTTCCTTTGGAGATCAGATCATTATTTTGCCTGTGTCCAATGCTCTGTGATGGAAACCCTGTCCAGGACTTGGGCTTGTGGGTCGTGTCATAAGTCTACACAAAATCAGCACATAAAATTTCCTGGAGATAGAAATCCCAGATGTATTTCCTCCTTCCCTGGAGCTACCACTTCAGGTGTCTGTTTGTGTTCAGACTGCAGGGATGAAGGTGTGGGACTAGCTGTGTAAGGCTGTGGCTAAGATACAAAAGATGGTTAAAGAAGGATGGTTACTAACCTTGAGGGTAATGGCAGCCTCTGGTACCTCTGGTTTGGTTCTAATTGGGAGTCACAGGCATAATGCTTAGGACAACAGATCATAGGGCAGCGAATTGACCACTGAGCAATTTTCTGCACTATTTATAAAGGACTTGTGGAAAATCAGACTTGCTCCTGAAGGTACTCCAAGCTTCTTATCTGCCTTTATGTCCCTATTCTTTTGCATATTTATTTTTAACTTTTATTTTTGCCTCCTTTCCTTCAGCAGAAAGAGTTTTGTCCAGACTCTTGGACTAGATGAGTAAAATTCAATTTGCTTATGTTTCTAAGGATCCTTGAGTCCAGTCTGTTGGTACTAGATACTTCTTACACTGACATTTCACCCATGTTCAAGCTATTATGGGTGAAAGGTCTATCACCTTACAGAGCTGAAAAATTATTTCATTCCTGGCTGGAAAGAGCAGGTTGATAAGCAGGCTTGGGTTTTTTGATCTGAATAGAAGGAAAGAAAGAATAAAGATCTTTGGTTTTCAAACCAAGATCAGAGTCAAATAATCCACAAACTTCATCATGAGATGATAGAAAAGTCTGAGAGATGGGGGAAGGAAAAGAAAATTAAATTTCACCAGTTTAACAGGTAAAATCTGTGTAATAGATCAGGGCATAATACCACTGGAACCAACTCAGAAATGTTAAAAAAGAGCAGACTGCAGAAAGAAATACAACACAGTACAGTACTGAATCAAAATCACTGTGCTTGTCTGGCAGACACTGCCTGTTTTTCAAAAAGCACTTTGTTGACACCCCTCTTTTGTGCTGTTATTCTCATGAATTGTTGTTGAAATGGTCTGTATACAATGATACAACATTCCATCTCTTTACATTTGCCTACCAGCTTCATTTCAGAGTGTCTGAATTACCATTTCAAGCACTGTCTATAAAACTCCCAAGGAATTTACAGATGAAAGTGAGCAAAAGATCATCTGCCAACTCTAATAGAACTGATGTGTAACAAATTCAGTTGCATGGAAATTACATTTCAGAGAGGACTTCAGATCTGTCTTTGAGTATTCAGAAAAATTACATAAAGGAAAAAGAACAATTTAAAGGTAATAAAAATATTGTGTTTGGTTTTGGCTACAATAACTTAAAATTTCATCACGAGATAAAGGTGAAAAACTGAAAATGCCTGGAGACTGTGTCCCCTCCTGACGAACAATGATCTGGCCTCAGGTATTTCATGTCACTTCTCAGCTAGTCTACGGCAATGTGATATTCCTGGGCACGATGCCTTCACTGTTTAGGAAAAGCCAATTAGTACAGAATACTGGAGCAAAATGAGTCTCTCCATTGCATATGCTACTTTCCCCGCAGGGAAGAGGATGAAAGATAAACAATATGTGACAGTACAGTCATGTTGCTTAATGCTCTGCTGGAAGGAACCCAGCTATTGTTGTGAGCAGCCTAGTCTAAAGCCTCGGAGGAACAGAATAACATGTTTCACTCCAAAAAATGAGGGAAAAGGATGTGTGAAATCAGGTTTCGTGTTTCTGAGCATTTTTTTGGTTGTTATTTTTTGGTGGTGGGTTTTTTGGGTGGTTTGTTTGTTTGTTTAAGTGAAATCAAAGTAATCTCATTAAATACTTTGTTTGAAGGAAATTCTTAAATACTTATTCACATGACCAAGCAGATATAATGAGTAGGGTTTTGTGTGAAATAAATGGACTCATCCAGTACAAAATTAGCTCTAGTTTTCTTCTTGACAGAAGTTGGTTCCAACTTGGATTTTCTCTGATAATTAGCAGTCTACAGTGGTTGTAGCTGGGGGATTGCGAGGGAAGCAGGACTGGATTCCAAGCAAACAAATGTAACTCAGTGTCATAAGCTAAATCCCCCCAAAATTAGTCTGCCTTCCTGTAAAAAGGAGTGTTATTAATGCATTATATTCACTGATCCTCATATGACACCTGTCTTTAGCACTGACCATTCACATTTTGAAGTAATGTGTTTTCAGTGTGTTTTGCAGATCTAATACTAGGAGCCGGTGTTTTTATAGCATATTATCTGTGGCTATATGGTACAAAACTTTAAGCTGAGGAAAAATCCACCCTTGCCCAGTTTGGTTTTACCTCCTTTTCCGTTCACAATATTTTATCTGTCATTAGTCCCATCCTAGGACTTCTCTCACCGTGAACACTGACATAGTCTAGCGGTGGACGTGGCATCATTAGGTTTATGGTTGTACTCCAGGATCTTAAAGGATTTTTTGAATGTAAATGATTCTATGGTTTCTGCGATTCTATATTTTGTACACAGAGTACACATACCTTGTGTTTTCAAGTGCCAGATTTGCAAATCAAGAGGTGAAAGAATCTGTGCAGTTCTGCCTTGCTGTAACATCTTTTCCTTTTTCACCATCCCAGCAATGATTATACCTGTCCATATTCAATGGCAAAACTCCTATGCCCTCCGCTTTCTCAGGATCAGTAACACTTCTTTATCCCTTAGGGGACTTAAAAGGAAAAAGTCCTACTAGACCAGTCTCAGTCTTACACTGCAAACAGATACTCCCTAACTAGGGAGCAAGACTTCAAAGCTGTGCCATTTCCACATCTCTACTTAGACAGCAGGGACAGGCTTGCAGTCACTGCTATTGATGAAAAGAGCAAAATACTCTCCTTTGCAGGTGAGGGAAATGAAGTGCAATTGAAAATCTCAGCATGTAAGCTCCTGCTGAGATTTGGAAAGGAATATATAGATTCAGTGCATCTTCTGGGCATCTCTCTGCAAGGAAAAGCTGTCAAATGGGTCTGTGAGATTTGCCACTGAGAGCTATAGGGAAGCCATGGAGCTCTGAGGGCCTGGGAGTTAGATCACCACCAGCAACCCCATCAGCTCTATGAGATATTTCACCCAGGCAAGCAATTAGCAAATAAATATTATTCTGAGCAGTGTGATGATGCAGCTGTGCTGTTTCTGTGCCTGCTCAGCTCAGTCAAGTACTGAGCTCTCTGGATCAGCTCCAGACACAACAACAAACCTCCCAAGTAACAAGCGATAGGACAAGAGGAAATGGCCTCAAATTGCAGCAGGGGAGGATGGATATTAGGGAAAATTTCTTCACTGAAAAGGCTGTCAAGCATTGGAACAGGCTGCCCAGGGAAGTGGTTGAGTCACCATCCCTGGAGGTATTTAAAAGACGGATAGATGTGGTGCTGAGGGAATGTGGTGGACTTGTCATTGCTGGGTTAACAGTTAGACTTCATGATGTTAAAGGTCTTTTCCAACCTAAACAGTTCTATGATTCTACGGTCTGCCACCGTCCCCACTGCTCGTTGTGGCCGTGCTGTTAAGCTACCAGCCTGGGTATGGTGGAAACAGAGTAAATTGGTTTGGCATTCATTTAGGAATGGTGAATTTGTGGGGTTTATTGCTAGGTGTAAAAATGGAGTTGTGCTGATACGCAGCCCTCGGAGGGAGGGAGAGTGAGCCAGCCCTTGCAGAGGGATGCAGCAGATGCTCGGTGCCATCTAGTGGGAAGAAGCATGGTGAGCACCAGGGAACCAAGGAGAGTTTGGCAAAAAGTGCCTAATCTTACAGGTTATTTCATGGACTTTCACACCTAGTGATTTATATTCTTCTGCAGTGAACAGAGCCATGCTCCTGGATGCATAAATACATACTCATAACACACACATCAGCTCAGGAAAGTTTAGCCCTGTGACAGAGTTTTTCTCACAGAGAGCATCTATCATCTCTTAGCTTGCAACTCCAGCTCTAATGCATATGGTTCTGCAATGGTGGGTATTGGTGAGCAGCAAGGATTTCTACTTGTTATGACTTTCTTGTTTACTGGGAGGTAAGATTAAAAAAAAAAAAAAAAAAAAAA
>KZ507275.1:35584-50350 GCA_002844005.1 Limosa lapponica baueri
CCTGGCCCGCAGGAGAATAGGGAGGTGAGAGAGCTGGGGGAAGTATCCCCTTCCCGCTTCCCCAACAGATTGGGTGGCAGAGAGACCACAAGAGAGTGGGTACCACAGGAGAGGGTGCCCAAGGTGTGGGCAGGACAGCAATGCCCCATAAACCCCTCGACATAACCATCTGAATGGTGATGCTATCATATCATAAGTCGATATCACACAGGACAGCAAAATGATAATCCTGATCCCTCTCCCAGAGGTGACAAAGCGTCACGAGGAGTATATAGACCATATGGGAATTTACGTAACACAGCCAGGGGAACAGACAGAGTAACGTGGTGACCAGTGACTATTTAACTAATATAATAAATGCATATAACAATTCGGTTTAGCATGCTCTAGTCTGGTCTGTCGTTATCTCAACCCTTTGAACCCCGCCTTGGGCACCGAAAAAGGACTGTTGTGGTTTGGCCTCAGTCAGCACCAAAGAACCAGGGGGCCCCAACCCCACCACTGATAAAGGAGTGTACAAAGAGGATTATGGTACCACCACTCACCCAGGTATCACCCCTCCCCTGGCAGCTCCCGGCATGGGGCACACGGCATGGAATAGCTCTGTCCCTGCCAAAGCCTGGGGAAATTGGGAAATTAACCCTGTCCCCGCCGGATCTAGGGGGTTCAGTCTAGTGTTGGGTTTTTTTGTTTTGTTTTTTTTTTTTTCATTGTGTCACACCTTAAGAATGATCATTTTCTCTTCTGTTGTACAACAAACGGTGCGGTACAAGTTTATTATAAGAAATGTGGCTTGACAGTTTGCAGTACAGTGGTATCAACAGAATGTGACTCTTTTCTATAATGTTTTCTATAAACACTGCTAAAATGGTCATAAACATGCCTTTCAAAGACTGTATATATGTGCTTATCTGTTTCACTCTTTGCATTTTGTACTGTGTGTCTCCTTGCTTAGAAAAATCTATGACAGTGTCAAGGTAACGAGTTGTTTCTGCTGGAGGATGATGAATACATCCTCCGTACAAAATAGATACAAAAAGTATAAACCGAGGTGGAAGATGCAAAAATTAGTGTTGTAGACCTGAAAATGTGACTGCTGGTAAATTTGTGTTCTCTTGGGAATAGCACACCTTGGGTGTCACCTGTGAGGAGCTGTGTTCCCTTTCAAGTGATTCAGCAAGTTATGCCCCAGTTTGGCCTGAATATCTTTGCAGGGTTTACGGATATCTGTGTGGTTCAGGTATTCCATGTGAGTTTAAATTAAAAATCTTTATACTTGTATACGAACAGTTGCTTTTTGAAAACAAAATAAAAAAGCTTGGCCACGTCCTCATTATTGGTTGATATATTTAACTAATACGTATATTAATCAGCATGATGCTATTATTGTACACGTATAAGATTTTAGCAGTTCATTACAAATGGTAAGGAAATCTAGCTTTGCTTTTTTATTCTTGTGGATGGATATTGTGTATTTGTATTTGAAGACTGAGTAGACCAAGTCTAAAGATATCTTTCTGAGAGTACCATAAACCTGCAGAGGGTAAAGGAAGTCTTGGAAGCCTACATGATTCTGTGATCTGGAATGAAAGTTTTACATTTCTGTGTTTTCAGTTATGAAACAAATGGGAATTTGCTGAATGAATGAATTGTATTGAGCCGTAAAAGTCTATCTTGAGAGCCATTATATATGGGAGCTCACAAAACCTGCAGAGAGAAATGGAAGCGGCTTCCTTTTCTAATTAGGGCTTTCAGGAAATCATTGATTACAGAATCAAATAGGGTTGCTCAGAGACCTTTGTTTGATATTACTTCTGATAAACAAAATTTTTACCTGATAATAATTTTACTAGTGACACTGGAAGCAGCTGCACTCTCTAATGGTAAGCCTGCCTTCAATAAAAGTTCCTGCTTTCCTCCTACCTTGTCCAAACAGTTATAGCTAATGAAGCATTACTTCCAAACTGGAGATCCCAGTAAAATATTTAAATCATGAAGAAACAAGTGATACAGTAGACAGTATGTTCTTATTGGGATGGTCATTGTCCGGACCAGGCTAAGGGTGTAAGCTTGTTCTTGCGCTGCATTTTAAAAAAGTCAAAACAAAACCTTGACCCAGTATGTAGAAATCTTTTACTATTTTTTTTTTCTTTTCACCAGGGGCAGCATATTTCACTAGCTCCCATTCAGAAGCTAGAGGAAGCTTTGTACGAGTATCAGCCTCTGCAAGTGGAGACATTTGGACCACAAGTTCCAGAGCTTGAAATGCTGGAAAAGCTGGGGTAAGTAACACAGCAAGTTTTAATTCCCATTTCACGGCACTATAGCCAGGAGCGTTACCATCCTCAGTTTGCCACAGCTTGTAGGGATCTTTTTTGATTTGTTCTTTTTTTTTTTTTAAGGATCTTAACGAAATATTAGACTTCCTGCCCAACCAACATTTTGTTTGGGTGGATAAGCTGAAATTTTTGGTCCTTTACCCTTTATAGATCTATTGAGAGCTGGACTGGATTGTATTAGTGTTTTTAAGGTTGTCCTTGGCAGTCGTAGTGAAGTAGCTGTTCATTTTCAGTTGCACGGTATTAAAAAATAAATAAATAAAAATCTGGGGCTTAATTTACCCAGCTGTAAGCCAGTAAAAATATTAAAGTTGGGCTGTTTGCCATGGAAAAGGGTAGGTTTACTTGTCGACTGCTGTCTACAGTCAAACTGCCTTTGTGAGAAATGAAGCACAGAGCTTAACTTGGTCAAAAAAATATAATGCAGGGCTGGCCCAGCAGCTTGGCGCGCAGCCGTGTTTGGAAGAGGGTTTGGGAGCCTGCTGTATACCGGGGCAATGGGGGCTGGGAAGTCCAAAAGTGACGTGTCTGCTCTCCAGGGATATGTTCAGAGCTGAACGCCACCTGAAAATGTGTAGCTACTGGGGTAGCGAGTGTCACCCAACCCGTCGTGGCCTGACTTTCGAGGTCACCAGCACTTGCAGTGGTGCTGGAAAATTATGTGGCAGAATGAACGCATGGACTGGCAAGGCAAGAAAGAGTTTAAAAAAAAATAACAGTTTGTGTTTGACTGTGCAGTACGGGAAACCTGAAGCCACAAAGCACAGAACAAAATTGAGACACTTTAGTGTGCAGTTTCAGAGACCACTGAAATCCAAACAGAAATCCCATCTAGTTCACTGGCACAGGAGAAATTGTATCTCAGCCAGAAGATGATAGAATTAGATAGGTTTATGATGATGACGATGATGATTATTATTATTATTATTAAAAAAGTAAATAACCTAATGGTGCTTCAGAAAATTCAAGGCTATCTGGAATTAATGCTAGCTCCATTTTTATTGTTTCCACGTCCTCCTGATGCCTCTAACTTTTATTATCTGAAACCAAGCTTCTGAGACCAAATATTAAGTAGCAGTTTAAACTTGGGCAGAGCCAGACTCAGCCTTCACCACCTGTTTGGATGAAGCACAGCTGTGAGGGACCTCCAGTTTGAGGGGAGCTCAGCCCTAAGCCTCATCACAAATGAAAATGCTTGCGGGGGGAACGATGACTCGTGCAGGGAGGATTCCCAGTCCCCGTCCCTTCGGCTGTGCCCCCAGAAGGTGAGTGCCGATGTCTAGATCCAGCAGGAGCCCTGTGCTGTCTGTGTCCATCCCATCTAACCACCCGACACTGGTTTGAAGGCAACCCAACACCTTGCAAAGCAAAATCCTTTAAATCGTGCAGCTGCGTTACAACATCTGTGCAGGAGCACGGTTGGGGCAGGGTTGCAAGCAGCACTGGCAGCCTTTTCCTGGAGACACTTTGACACACGCGTCGTCTTACCCCTCCAAGCATGAAGGGCTTGGCTCTGGAGGTGATGAAAGAGTTAAGAGTGGCAGGGGTGCTGTGGGAGAAGAGGAGGTGTGTGGGTGGGTTGGTGGTGCCCACCAGAGGAGTTCTTCTGAGTCCTGCGGCTGTTTGCCATTCTAAACCAAACACACCCGTGCTGGGGGTTCCCAGCCGGCACAGCTCTAACCCTGTGCCATGGGGCGTCTGAAATATCTTAAACCATGCAAGGCTACTTGTTTATATATTAGTGTTTCTGTGTTGATACGAACTCATGCGCATTTCCTGTTGATGATGAATGCCTAACCAATGCGCCTCGCTCCTCGCTTCGGGTGTTTTCGGGCAGCTGTGCACAGCTGGGCACGACGTTCTCCTCTCCTCCTAAAGATTTTTAGTTTTCTGTTCATTTGGACTCATACAAGGACAGGTTAGCTCTAAATTTATTTTTGTTGGTTTGTTTTTCCTCCTTTTTTCATATTCTTGTAAATAATTTTGCAGTCTGGCTCTTTAGTGCTGCTAAATAGTTCCCGCAAATGTGCCGGCTGGCTGTTACCGTCTGAGTTTCTGGAGCCAGAGTCATTGCAAAGACACTGCCAGGCTGAGACTTTTAATTCACTTCTGGTAGCATAATCTATTGACTTTTTTTTTGGTTTTTTTTTTTTAAGATACAGTTTATTAGCTTCAAGACATTCAGTAGAATGGGCTTTCTGAATATTCAGATCTTAACTTCTCGAGACTCTCTTTAGGTCTCGGCATCAGCGTTGCTTTTCTTTCTAGTAAACCGCTGCAGCGAGGGAGACAGCTGGCAAGGCTTCTAGCAGAGAGCGAGACAAAGGGAGAATTCTTAAGGGATCCTCTACAACATTTGTTAGGGATCTTTTCTAATTAAAAAATTTGCTTTTTGAGATGACTCGTAGTATTTGCTCATTAGGCTTTACAAAAAATTTTGCGTGCAGTGCAGTAAACTTGATTCTGCATCCTCCCACTGCCCTTCTGTATGGATTCTGCATGTTTTGCAAAAAAAGGAAATTTATGTTCAAACTGTTTTTAGAAATTTGTTTTCACTTTCTCTTGAGGCTGTAATTTTTCTTTCTTTCCTTGTACTGCAAAAAACCCACTAAGATCCCTACGATGCATTTTTTGCTATTGTGTTGGAAGTCTGAGAATAACGAATAAATAGATTTTTTTTTTTTTTCCAACACAAACGTTGGGTGTGATGCTTAGGGGCTTGTGTCCTTCAGGGAAGACCACGCTTTTTTTCAGTGGAGGAGGATTTTTCTGGAAGTAATGAAATATAGGCAATAATCCTGAGTTAAATGGCTTTCTGGGAGCAATGTGTATTATGATAACTTGTAGACAATATTTAACCTTCTGGCACGGGGACTGAGCCTTTCTCGGAGGCAGCTTTGGATACAGGGTCCCTTGACTACATGTCTGTGAGGTTTCTACAAGAAGTCTTAGTGGCTGATAGTCCCACGAATACACGCAGAACATCTCAGGTTGGTGCTGGTTTGATCTGGGTGGCAGAGGTCACTTTGGGTGTTCAGGTGTGAGGCCAGCTCATGCCCGTCAGCTGTCAATCGGAAATGTGACTTGAAAGGAAGAAGGGGAGAAGACATGTATGAGAACGTCTCCCAGACCTGTGGTATTGTCTGCCCTTGGAGAGAAGCGGGGTCTTGGATGACTGTAACGTACCTGTCCTGGAGGCAGGCTCTACAGCTGCATGTCCTTCTGTAGTGACCAATAGTCCTGGGTCTGTGTGATGTGGTCACCGCTCCGAGTTACTGAAGCGGTCAGTGATGTGCATCAGGAAATTGTTGGTCTCTGGGTGGAGTTGAAGGCAACCTGCTGATGGGAGTCACGTTTAGAGAGCCCTGTCTTGTCCAGATGCTGCCGCTACTTCTGCCGTCACCAGAAATGGTTGGGGTGGTGTAGTTTGACTAAAGTGGGGAGTGTCATCTTTTGGTGCAAATTGGGTCCAAATCTGTTGAACGGCTGAAGTCATCGCAAGGCTGCATGATCTACCGTGGCTTTCGGGGAGAGGAGGTATGTGGCTGAGAGAGAGAGCACGAGGGTCTGGATGCTCGGGCACTCACTGCAATTACTTTACTTTGAGGTTTTCTAAAAGAGGCAAAAAAAGACCTTCCCTCCTCCTCCCCCCCATGTTTTAGCTGAGCACACTGAATTTGTGTGGTTGGAGGTCTGGATTTTTCTTACTGCAAAACAAAAGAAATGAAACATATAACAAACTCTGACATGCCAAGCAGTGAAAGAACCAAAACAGGATGGGGATGGAAATTAGTTTGCTGTTTAAAAAACGTATGTTTGTTGTGTTGTTTTGATTAAAACAAACAAACAAACCAAACCAAACCAACCCCTGAGGATCAAAATTATGTTTGTTTGAGGTCCTGAAAAATGTAAAGCCATTTTTGGCATTAATTGTGCGTATGTATGGCTCGCAGGAGCAGCAACACCGCCTTCTCACACATCAAGTATTTACAGCTGGGGAAGAGCCATACACAAGCTACACAAAACTGACTATAAATTGAAAATCTGCTTATGTGATTAACATTTTGGGTAAAGATGTGGGAATTCCACGTCTTAAAGTTTAGAAGCAGTCTCTTGTAAGAGATTCTGCTCTTAACACAGCGCCAGTTCTAGTCTCACCATTCTCACCAAACAGATGTCATTTACAAGTAAGACTAAAAATTTCTGGTTTTTTTTTTTCTTAAAAATTTGCCTTAACAAAGAACTTTTGTGCAGACCTTGTAATCAAGTCAAGCCTGGGCTGATTAAAACAAAATTCTGTTTGCCTACTTAAGTTTGTCTGGAGAGGTACATCCTGAATATATACCTGGGTGTATAAAAAAAATCAAGTTTGCTCCAAAAATCTTTGCTTTTCTTTAGGGAAGAATGTGAATTCCCTTTGATCTATCAGTGTATTTCATGTATAACCACATTGTTAGGAGCACTGCAGTTAATCAGTGCTTTGTTTAAAATGTGGTGCAAAAATAAAATTCAATGGCGAACACTAATCTAACGGGAGTAGGTAATATACCTTGATAATTTAAGAGTTAAATCTAAGCAAAATGTCATTTTAAGAGCTGGGGATAAGTAGTACAGCAGAGTGCTGTGGGGGTCTGTACATACAATAAATGTGGTTTAGCCCACTGTGCTTTTTATAACAAATTGCCTTGATTCATTCCTTTTTTTTCCTGGTGTAGGACAGCTCAGTCATTTTTAATTTCTAATTAAGATGAGGAGGTTGGATTTCATATCTGTTACAGTTTTGCTAGTGTTTAAATTTTAACCTTCATTTCAAGTGGAAAATTTCTGCATATTTCTTTCTGGTACGGTGTTGTAGTGTAATCTGAAACACATGTGGACTTCTGGCAGTTAATCTAGAAATGACTCGAGTAACTTCTTTGCTGTCAATCACAGTGATGATACTTTTTTTTTTTCAAGTGAGGCAATAGTAAGGATGCTCTCAAAACTTTTCTTAAACCATAGTTGATGTGGTCTTTGGCTGGATTAGTTCTTGTTAAAATCCTGTCAGTGTCCGTGTTGGGTTCAAGACAGGGCAATAACTGAGAATTGATTTTGAATGGGTGGTAGGAACCACTGGGCTTTAAAAGTTGTGGCAGGTGATTTTCCACATCTGCTCTCTTTGTCGTTGGGGTACGCAGATTATTTCTTGGATCTCGGAACATGAAAACGCCACAAATTAAGGGCTTATTTGATCTGCTTTGGCCAATTGCTTTTGAACACTCAATTCATTCTGCTCCTTTGAATAGAATATAGTTTCTCAGTGAGCTCGGTAGTCAGAGTCAAAAGATTGAGCAAGAGCAAGGGAAGTTTGTCTTGCTTTGGAGAGCGTGTGGAGAGGGCTGCGCGCCTTCTTGCCAGAATTCTCTTGGCTACCAAGGCATATGGTCTGAATTTCCCAGTGTCTCCTGCTGCAGAGCCTGATCGCTGCAGAAGGATTTCTGTGCGTTTTGAATCAGGCACCTGATGAATGAGAATTATCAAGTAAGAAGTCTTTATTGCTTTGAAGACACGGCTCCATTTGCATGCAGCCTTTTAAAGCGAAGCATTTTTTTCTCATTTTATCATGAACAATTGAATAAAAACCTTTGAATGGCAACACAAGTACTAGGTGGGTGCATTTTTTGGGAATAGTGAATATGGCAAAGTGTGCTGTCTTTTTCAAGAGAGGATGGAACAAGGAAACAGACCTGCATGTAAACCGTCTTAATTTGGTTTGATGTAAAAACTCATAGAAACTATTTCTACATCTCATAGATGTAGAAACTATTGCTTTAGTGTACTGTATAAATCCTACAGGTTTCGTTGTAGGTTTTTAGAAGGACGCAAATTTAATATAGAAGAGGTAGATTAGCACCAGTTTTTCCAACTGAGTGGAAATTGAGGAAAGGAGCGCAGCCTCTAGTAAGTCTGAAATCTTACTGTTTAAGAAATCAGCTTTCTGGCAAAAATGTCTATGAACATTTCAAACGACACCCTGTAGTATATGGTGTTTTGCATGGAGCTCTTCTGTCAAGGTCATTAGCAATTGAATATATTAAAAGTGGACTGCTTATGAAACGGAGAGTTTTGCTTCCTGCCCTCCCACCTGTGGGTATAGTGTGGGTTCTGTAACTGTAAAAGGTCTCCGGAGGGTTATAAAAGCAGAGAATATGGAAAACATATAAAGAAACAAAGAAGGAAGCCTGCATACACCGTGTAGTTTCTTATATGTAAAGTTGGCTGTAGTTGTATATGTACCACTAAATTAACCTCAAAAGCTGGCCCTGACAGCAGAATGTCCATAGTAATTGTTTTTGTTGGCGTTTGGCTTCAAAATTAACTCATCGATCTAACATGAGTCTGTACTCATACTGGTCTGGTAATGTTTTTTTACTTCTTCGTGCAATCATGGAAAAAATATGTTTCTGCTTGAAGCAGTTGTCAAACAAGCTTCTTTCATCGACAATCAGACACTGGGCAGCTGAGTAAGGCTGTTTAGTCTAGAGTAAATACTCAAGAGATTACAAGGTCGCTGTAGGAAATGTAATTATACCATTTATTCCAGAATAGTCTTTTTGTAGCGTGGGCTTGCAGAATACTAAATCATGCCTTTATTAAAATACATATAATATGAAGAAAAAAATATTCAGAGCCTTAGCGTAAGGAAAGGAGAATTGCCTGGCAAACCGTACTAGAGGATTAACCGGCGAATATTTAAAGTTGCTTCAAAAAATCAGGATGGTAATGTTGGCTTTCTTATTGAAAGCTGGTAGGAGACAAACCCGGAGCTGTCTCTGCAGGTGCAGAGGCAATGAGGCTAAGCAGGCAGCCGAAGGTGTCGGCAGAGCTGGCTGCTGATGGATTCTAACGTGGCAGGAGGC
Source organism: Limosa lapponica baueri (assembly GCA_002844005.1). Lineage (NCBI taxonomy): Eukaryota > Metazoa > Chordata > Aves > Charadriiformes > Scolopacidae > Limosa > Limosa lapponica. Next base: position 44,823 of record KZ507275.1, read on the forward strand.
ATCCTGCTGTCCTGTGGGCCAAATGCCTTATTTTCTTAATTTCAAAGCCAAATTAAAAAACCAAACCAGCCATTTAAAAATATCTGATGGTCTGTGGTCTGTGATATTTCTGATCTGGTATTGAAAGCCCTTCTTTGCTTTTATCCTTCCCTTCATGCCCTGCATTGATATCACTACTGATGTATGGTTCTCCTGTGACTCTGTATGTCCACAGACTTTACTCCTTAGTTGTCCTCCATCAGCTTAGCAAAATATAATTTTTGTGGAAGTTAGATTTTGGGTCTTCTGCTGCTTCTCTGAAATTATGTGGTAAGTTTGAGGTCAGTAGTTTTCATGCTGTTTTCTTTTTCTTTACTTTTTTTTCCCCCCTTGCTTCTGCACTGCATCATATTGCCCTTTTTGAGCCTTTCTGCGACTCCTCAGCCATATGTATAATTGCATTGGGAGTAGTGGAGTTGCCACAAGAAAAACCATCCATTTTGCATGTGCAGGGGTGACCTTTCCTGCTTATTTCTTCAGCAACAGAAGCGTCCTCAGCTTTTGTAGTTCTTCCCAGGACAGAGCGCCAAAATGCTTTGTTTAAGCCCCGTGTTAGGTGAGAGAGGCAGGAACACCTTGGCAATGAGGAGCAAAGTCTGTCCAGGGATAACCCTACAGAACATGGGAGCTCACTGAGGACCACTGCTGAGAGAAGGAGCTTCTTCTCTTGATCAACATCTGAGCATCACTCCTGGTTTGTACTTGGCTGTAAGAACGGCAGAGATACGTCATGACGAGGAGTTGCTCTGGGGCAGTCTAGGCAAGCACTGTCATGGTTTTCTGAAGAGTCCGTTTGGATGGACTAATCTTTTAAATTAATTATTTAGTCTCAGATGTACTTGAAGTAGAAAGGTGAGGAGCGTCCTGCTTTGAATTGGACCTCTAAGACATTTGTAAAAATCCATTTTGATAAAAATGTAAGTAGGAAGCCTGAAAAAGAGGAAGCAAGAGAGGCTTCCTAGACCCTTCAGCGTTTGTTTCAAGAGGGGGGAGTTACATACAGTGAAAATAGTTCGACTGAGTGGGACAGCCTGCAAAAAAGACCACTAAAGGGAGAATAAAGCCAGAAATGATGCGCCTTCTTGACTCTGATAGTGGTAAACATAGTTGTAAAGCAGCCTTCCGAATGAAAATTGCATGTTCAGGTATCACATGACTGAAAAAGTGAACTAAAAGTTTCCTGAAATGGCAGAGAGAAGCACGGGGGAGTCTTGCTTAAAGCTTTATGCAGCTTTTCAACCTGTTGCTTGTGGTTCTTTAACCCCCTTCAGGTAGCTTTGTTGCAGTTTTATTCTTGACGAGTGGTATTTTTCACAGCGATCAGGAGTCAGCAACGTTTAAAGCTTCTCTGGAGAGCGCTAGGTGGTGGGAGCGAGGGATGTCTTCCCAGAGGAGAATGCTATTTGCCAAAGTCAATAATTCCATTCATAAATTTGTTCCTCTGTGTGTAACTGATCTCACACCTGATAGGATGGATGACAACATTTTTAAGGGTTGGGCTGGTAGTCTCTGCGTTCTTATTTTTGATAACCCTGATGTCCCTCAGATTAGATCACGCTGGAGGAACGTTTTGGAGAAGTGTAACTGGAGCACTTTCCTTGGAGTCTTACCCACAAGAATTGGAGTTTACACCTCCCTGCATCCCAGCAGTTTGTGCATCTGTTCACTGATTGCAGTCACGCTTCGCGGAGTGGCAGAGATCTCAGGGATGACTCAGAGCCTAGCTGCTGCGGGAAACGGAGCGGTTGGATATGGAGGGGGACCCTAAAAGTCCCTTTGTGTGTTCTGGGCTCCTTTTTTCATCATGAACACTAACGACACAAGGTGCTTGAACAAAATGAGTCTCTTAAATGCCAGTAGTTGCGGGATGGAGGTATAATCAATGAATTCTCTAAATACTAGTCATTTATAAGCATCCCCTTCTTTCATTTCAGATTAGCCTCAGTATCACATGCTTGAGATGTTAATGCCTGCTTGTCACCCACAGTAAGGTCGCTGGAGATGCTGATGCTTGCTTGGGGTACCGTCTGCGCAGCGCTTGGTGAGGCCGGTACACCCCACGGCGAGGCCAGTACACCCCACGGCGAGGCCAGTACACCCCACGGCGAGGCCGGTACACCCCACGGCGAGGCCAGTAAACCTGTCTGTCCACACACACAGAGCCTGCGGCAGCACCCGCTCGGGCTGAGAAAGGGAGGTCTGGCCCCTGAACCAACAGTGGTCTCATGAAGATAGGTGACGCTAAACTTAACAGCAACAGAGGCGATGATTAATTCAGCATTTTTTAAAATGAGCCCTTTTTTTCTCCTCCCTTGGATTAGGGACATAATATGTATTTCCTGTCGTGCTCTATAGCTTTGAGATTTTTGTTGGTGTTTTTTTTTTTGTGGTTGTTTTTATTTTTTAGTGGGGCTGCTTACAGGGGGTTGAGGAGAGTACCTGCAGCTAAGTTGGTTGGCTGGAGATTATATACACACGTTTAGGATCCGATTTTCATGGCTTTTGGTTTTAAAGCCTCACTAATAGGTAGCTGAAAACTGTTCTAGGTAAACAAGCCATGCAGTGCCGGGCTTCCAGAAAGGATTGAGTTGTTCACTTCTCTCTCTCTCAAATCAAGGCATTTGAGTTGGGCCACATTTCTAAAACGAAATAAGAGGTTTGAGCGTAATCAGACTTCACAGATGAGCTATTGCTCAGGCTTGATGGTAATGCCACCATATTTTTGTTTCTTTACCTAACTGGTATTAAATGTAAAAACATAAATCCTTTCCAGTGGGAGAGGAGAAGGGGAGATGGTTTTCATTTGGCATAATTTCCTGTGAGACGTAGTTCTAAACAAGGCCCACATTTACACAAGACAATACAGTTTTACATGTACTAGTATACCCAGCACATTTTAAAATTGTTTAGCCAGCCCCAGGTATTAAATACCTTCACAATAAATGTGTTTAATAAAAGTAGATGAAGTTTGAAATAATTTTTGAATAATTTTACAGTAGAAACACCAGTTAAATCAACCCCATTGCAGTAATAAATGTCACAAAAACAATTAATTATACTTGCTTGCCACTGCAAAATCAATTGTGTAACTGTTCTTCTAAAACTGACTTTTACATTACTAAATCCTAAACACTACACTTCTGTAACTCGTCAGAATCAGGTTTTGGTTAATAGATATTTTCAGTGATGTAATGAGAACTTCTGGCTTGGAGTCAGAATATAATGGACTGTGATTAATGTTTTAATAAGCACTTTTCTTCTACTTATGATGCAACAGTGAAATGGTTTCCTGCTTAGATTGATAGAACAGCAGGTGTGGGTACCTACTTTTTTGCTTTCGGTAAGAATAAGTTTTTTCAATTCTTCTGCTTGAAAATATTGAATGTTTTTCCTTGAGTCAGACGCTGCTGATGTGGGGTTTCCAGTTTGTCTGTTTTAAATCCAGCTATTGCCGATATTTGTCACTGGGAAGTGGAGGGTGCCATGGCAACCTCTTCAGTACTTAAAATTTCAGTACTTAAAATAATTGCTTTGCAAAAGAGGAAACACATTAGTTTAAAAAATAGTTTTGATCTATTGATGTTTTCTTCGGTGAAAGGATTTGTTTAAAAATAGTGTTAGAGTAATTCAAAAGTGTGAGAACAAAGTATGGTGTTGAAAATATTAGCGGGTTAGATTTATTATTTAAGTTGATGTAATACACTTGCTACACGCTTGCTTACTTTCGTACTGGAAGTGGTTGTGTTTTTCTATATTTTAAATATTTCTACCAAAAAAAAGGTCTATTTCAGTCATGCTTTTTAATGACCCATCAATCCCCATTTGTTGCAGGGATAAGTTTTTTGCTTAGGGATCCAGTCAGCTGCTCTCCTGATGGAGAGGGGGTGTTCCTTCTAAGACTCTGCTCAAGGTGAGCACATTCTCTACGCTCTTAATGCCCTATTAATATCACGTGGTGGTTCCTTACTTGCTCTCAGCAGTTCCTCTGTGTAACTTCACAGCATGAGGATTATCTTCTGTTGAGAAAAAGTGGTCTCTTTTTTTTTCCTTCTCCTCTGTCCTTGTCGGCTGGAGAATAGCAATGCGTATACCTGTGATGAGGAGAAAGGAAAAGAGGGCAAACCCTGTAGAAAGAGGAGGTCCCGTATCTTGGCTGTTGCTGGTATCAGTCCACCAGGCGTGTGTCCGGTCACCTCTGCTCTTTAATTACAAAAAGTCAGGTCAGCCTTTCTGGAAGGACAGAAAAGGTGTCGTGGTCCTGGCTCCAATGCAGATGCTCTTTTCTGGAGTCTGTAGACATTAATAGAGATTCAAGATACCAAGTACCCATCTCTTTGTTCTTTCCCTTAAGCCTGGGAATCTTACTGGCTCCTCTGTTCTCAAGAGCATCAACACATGCTTTAATTCGTCCATCAACTTTGGAAAAAATGCAGATATCGGCATACTTGTGTTTTTAATATTTGTTAAGAATTTCCCAAACAACCTCTGAACCATGATTTTATGCCGATTCTGTGTGCTGGGGTAGCATCTGCCCTTGCACAGTCAAAGTTACTTGTGTATTTCCCGTATTTGCTACTGCTGCATTTGTCTTGTTCTCCCTTAAAAAGATGGCGAAGGGGAGTTCTGGCCGCTGTCTTTATTTCCTGCTTCTCTTCCAGAATTCATGAGGAAATGCTCACGAATAAAGCCAAAAAACCCTACACCTCTTCTCCCCTTCCTGTCGTTAGAAGGTTCCGTCTCTCCTCTTCTTTTCACATTTAGGCCCTGATGGATTGGGCAGACTTCTTGCTCTGTGGTCATTGATTCTGTTAATTGTCAAAAAGTATTCCAGAACTGAGAGAGGAGATCTGCACTCCGAGGCCATCTCAAAACTTGGAAGCATAAAGACTCTGCTGTTCCAGAATCTCTTCAGCACACAGTTAATTTTGGAATGAAAAGTCTCACAGATACAGAGTCTGCAAACAATCTGAAATATGGAAAGAAAATCTTGCCTTTTTTTTTTCTTTTTTTTTTCTTTTCTTCTTGTTCCACGATGTAGGTGCATCCTGATTTTTTTCTCACCAGAAGAGAAGCAGGTATTGTTGAGAAGGTGTGAATACAATAGGGGGAGTTTCCTTTCGAGAGTCTGCTAGGAGTGAGTAGGAGTCTGCCTTGAGCAGCCCAGGTCATGGGATCCTTCTTCTTGATCTTTTGGCTTTTGTCTAAGCAGTCACTGAAATTATTATTTCTATGAAACTGCTCTCTCATTCTCACTCACCCAGAAGTGATTTATAGACTTTTTAGTTCTGCTATATTTACTCAATGTATCTAGCCCTTAAACGTGCTTGGAAAAGCATGGGCCAGCAGAAGAACACATAAAACTGGTGGTGTCCAATTCCACAAACACATGGAGCAATCACTAGTGTCCTAACAGCTGGTCCTGACCCTGGAGGTAAGAGCAATGATAATTCAGTGCCCTTCTTGCTATTTTCATGTGTTCTTGCAGGTAA
>KZ507275.1:52495-70276 GCA_002844005.1 Limosa lapponica baueri
TTTTCTTTTTCCCCATTAGTGTTTTGGTTTGTTATTTGCAAAATGAGGATTATCTGTTTTGAAATATCAACATTAGGCACTGGAAGTACTTGCCACTTGGAGAGGACCACGTAAGCTGGAATGGCTGGGTGGAGGTGATAATGCAGGCTGCTGGTGGTTTCAAAGAGTAGTACACCCTCTCTTCTGGGCTGCTTTGAAGAATGGTTATTTGCAACAAATCCCAGAGGTTTTGTTGACTCATGACTTATATTTTGGTTTTATTCAGCATTTTTTGCCCTTTTTGAGGGCTCTGACAGCTGAAACAGCATCATCTGGCCACACCACAGTTTCAGCTGAGTCTAGTGTTTGAAATGGCAACAATGCTGAATGTTTGTGACTTGTTTTTAGAACAGCATTTCAGCTGCCAGTTTCCTTAAGAAAGCAAAAACAATACAAAAAGCAAGAAATACAAATAAAAGACAGGCTTTAAAATACTTCTGACGTAAAAAAAAGTTAAACTAAACAGAAAAGGTTCAGAAGACATGCTAAATTTAGCGAAATTTCTAGGAAAAAGACATCTAAATAAGCATGTGTGCTCCTTGAGTCCCTTCACCTTCTTTCCTCCCCCCTTTTCTCCAAACCACATGTAAACTCATTGATTACATTTTCTCTTACTGAGCTGTGTCCAAAAATTTTGCGTTTTCTTCTGGTAAAAGGTTTGGATAGTCCCAGAATAATAGCTGCCACATGGTGGGGGTAAATGTAGGGGGGAACGAGAGCTCCCCAAAACTCCCTACTTCCTTCCAAAGTGGTGAAGAAGCTGCAGTGGTACCATTAACTCTTTCAAGAGGAGGGTAGGACTTAGGGCATCAAGAGTAGCTGCTTTGAGGGCGTGCTCTGTGCACCCAGAAATGCTGTGATTTCTATTGGAATTATTCTATTGATATATATATGTGCATGTGTGTGTATATCTGAGTATATCATTATATACCATTTTGCATTTACAATGTAAGAACTCGTTGTTATTGCTGTCGTATTATTAGGTGTTTCTGGCAATGCATCGGTTGTTTTAGCAACTCCAGCCGAAGATAGGTGTTTTGCCCCAGAAGAGAGAAGGTAACGCTCAGAGAACTTACTGTAGAAAAACAGGTTGAATACTGAATAGACAAAGGTAACATTTTCTAGAGCAACTAATTGAATGAAGAGTCTGTCTTGCGAGTTTTGATGAACTGTAGGCTCTGAATTGATGAGGAACACATCCTAGCTTGGGGTGATCGGACTAGAGAAGGAAAGGGGTTGGTTTGGAAAGGCGCTTGCAGAGCCGCAAAGGAAGAGACCGACCACACAGGGAGGTGGATCAGCTCTGATCCTGTGCAGATTCCTCTTCGCCGAGTCAGGCAGACTGAAGTCCTCTAAGGCAGTTAAGCACCAAAATACCTTTGGCTTCACTCCACATGTAACCCCTCTTTCTTTTTTTTTTTCTTTTTTTTACCCTCCCCGTTCCCCTGCTTGATATTACTTAGTGCCTGTATCCACCTCCTTAGCTGCAGCAGTGACCAGAGCTCACCGTTTGTAAGTTGGCCGCCGTTATCTCTGTGTTGTTTCCGGGATTAATTAATTTATGTAGTGCTGTGTCTTGTGTTCTTTGCTCCTGGCTGCATGACCTTTGCTATTAAGCTGTCTCTAGCTGGAAGAAGTCCGTATTAGTTAGTGCTACAGATTAGCCTGAATAATTTATCATTTTCTCAGCCCCCTCAGATTTTTTTGACAGCTGTGCATTTTACAAGGGGTGACTTTTATATTTTCTTTTAAATTGTAGATGAAAGTTGTTGAGTATCACTGGGATAAAATGAGATCCCTGCAGGGAAAATACCTCATCGGATGATGAATCCCCATTTACACTTATTCTTGAGATCTATTGATGTAAATCGTGCTTAAATATTTTTTTTTGGTGTAGAACCTATGAAACTAATTTGAATGTGGTACCTTGAGAAACAAAAAAATTACCGGCTGTTTTTGTTACAAACCCAAAGGTGAGCTTGATCTTTCCTTTTCATTGACATGAGTCTCTGACACACGTGTTAGTTCTTGGGATGAAGAAATACGAGAGCAGGGTTGGTTGTACAAATCCATAGGTCAGCGTGGAATATATTCAGCAGCAGTGCATTAAATGGACAGAGCATATAGTGGGAGCTTTTGCACTCTAGTGGGATTAAAGGATAATAACTCTGATGCAAGAAGATAACCGACACAGGAAGGAGACTCAGAGCATTCCTGCGGAAATCTTACCAAATCTTTTTTTCTTTGAAAAAAACAGAATGTACTTTTTGTACAAAAAGTGGGGAATTTGCATTAATACAGCTTTAAGCTCCCTAAAGAGTTATAGGGGAATGGTGTAAAGCTGCACTTGCAGTAAAGTGTGTGTGTGTGGGCTACGACTGAGATGGCTTCTAGGGCAGCTTGAGCCTGCCTGTGCTCCCGCATGTGTTGGAGGAGCACAGAGCTGGGCTGGGAAGAGCCGGCTCTGCTTTTCCTGTGGGATTCGCTCTTCCACGGCTCCAGCTGGTAGAACCTTTGTAGTACGAGTCGTTCTCGGTCGCAAAGGGCATCTCGTTAGCCCCTAGGAGAGTTATGTGCCAAAATATTATTTAAGTCTTTGAAAACCTCCTTAGCACTTGTGCGGCAGATAATGCAATGCTCCCGTGCAGCTGCTTTAAAGTCAACTTATCGGAGCGCTTGTCCTGCTGATGGGAGAAATCAATATGGGCCTTTGCTCTCTTTCTTCCCTTAAGTCACATCAGCAGGCTGTCAGATGTGATGCACTGTGCACGGCCAACTCACTAGAAATTGCCAGCTTTATTTTAGTTAGTGAAGCAATTTTGTTTGACCAAACCCTCTTTCTCATCAGAATGTCAGAGTGCCTTTGGCGAGTGGAATGTAGCTTTTTACATCAGGACAGATCCATGCTCAAATAAGAGTGGTGGTTTTTCTGCTGCGATACGCTCTTCCATGCTGTTTGGGGATGTAAAAACTAAGAAGTATAGGTCCACAGAGAGCCTGATGTTCTTCCTCATTACGTGTCCAGTGAGTGCTCCCAGTTCCTGGCTGCCGTGTGGGAGAGCTGCAGTACTGGTCCAGTTGCTTTTGATGGTCGATTACCAGCAAATGCGTTTCGATAGGGAAGATTTTCCAACACCTGCATTACCCACCCTGCTGATACGTATTTATCCATTTATGTTTTAACTGAAGAACTGCATTAAGCACATTGTATGCATTATCTTTCTCTGCTCTGCTGCCTTTAATTAGGAGGTTTGTACACTGATGTACAACAAACGCAAACGTTAAATTGGGACTAATGGGAAATGAGTTTGGACTTGAGTTTTAGTGACCATAAAATGTGATGAGATCTGGCACTTGGTTTAATGATGCCAGAGTGGCATGACATGTCATCTAATGACATCGTGTTGTACAGCGTTACACAGAGCACTAATATTTTATGTAGTCTTTAAAAAAAGAAAAAAGCTTGGTTCTAACATTCAGTGTATGTTTGTGCACAAACATGCATATACCTGTTTATGGCTGTGTGTTAAAGCAGTGGCCCATACTGTTTCTTAAATTTCTTGTTATAGCAAGGAGCTTTTATATCTTAATTGTATGAGAAATTAGGCAGTTCGATAGCACGAAGCAGGAAAATGACCTTCTTTAACTTTCTACAGATGTTTATGATGATTGAAGACTAAAGGGGTTTCGTAATGAAATAGCAAATTGCATGAAAGAAGTTAAACTCCAGTACAAAGATACACTGTATTTTAATATTCTAGGGGAGCGTATCACGTACTAATATAATAATCACTCACTTCTTGTCTTGCAGCTTTTTGGCTTGACATAGCCATGGAACTTCCCTTTAAAGCACAGTAATTTCTTTTAAACCCGTTTGATCTGTCAAGTAGGTGTAGGAGCTTGTGTCAGACATGAAGAAGAGAACAGATTCGGCTCTGACAGATGATACAAATACAGTGAAGTTAATTGACTTTGCCAGGGGAGAAGATTCTTCCTCCCAATTATGTCAAATGCCAGACAGCTTTTCAGAGGTGGAGAGGGAAACATGCCTAAAGGCCAATACCGACACCGTGCTTTTCTAGTAGGTGCTTTCTGTGCTGTATTTTTATTTTTACTTTTTTTAAAATTATTATTTTATTTAAGCTTTCAGGGATAAAATGATAAAATCAACTACCTCAATGGCATCTTTGTTTTGGGATTCTCAGAGCTCATAAATCCGTTGCCCTTCTATGGTCCTCTAGGATTTTCTGCCTATTTTTATGAAGATAGAAACTTGCAGGAGACTCTGTGAGGCAAGGAAGTCGTAGAGTTTTTATTTTTCTGCCAGTTTTAGCTGTTCTGCTTCTTTGACTTCATATTGGTATAACTTAAACCCTGTCGAAGTCAACAGGCTTCTGTCACATTCTAAGTTTTTAGCATTTGGAAGGCAAAGGAGAGGTGACTGGTCTTTTTACTTTGTTCGTGGTCAGGACTATAGCCTGTCTCATATAGGAAGCTCTGCAGGTTTGTGTTCCAGCACCACATGATTCTGTTACAGAAATTTCCTGTCGGTGGAGAAGGAGCCAGCAAGGCTGTCATGGTAGGGGTTATTGTTCCGAGGAATAAAACTCCGTTCTCTCCACTGACACCTTTTCCTCCCTCAGCTCAGTTTTCGGTTTTAGTTCATGAGTTTTTCCACTGCAGCTCCTGATAAGTATTATTGCCAAGGAATGATAAAGACAATAATAAAAAGGGATTGTTGTAGGCAACTCTTTATTCTGTATCACTTTCTTCTGAGATTGGGATGCCTAAGAGAGCACAGTGGTGGGCACTACATGCATGTGCATATTTGTGTATACACGCATTTGTACAATCACTTAGCATGCCCAACAGGGTGTCTCAACTAGGATTAAAAGGATCTGTGTCTCTCTGATACACGAAAATGGATCTGTAGCGAGTCAGGGTAACTGGACTTCATTCCCTCTCTCCAGTAAGTGCTACAGGTGGTCGCATGTTGCAGCAGAACAAAGATAAAACCATTGCAGGAGTTAGTTTTTACAGGCTAGGAAGACCTGCCTGGCTGGCAAATGTTAAGTTTCTGATCACTGGATTGGTTTCTTTCTCACTGGATGAACCCTTTAAGTCACCAAGGCTGAGCATGGTTGCCATTAATTAAGGCTGTGAAGTGATCAGCATTTTTGCGGGAAAAAAGATCAAAATAAATCACAACCCAGTCTTCTTTTTTTTTTTCACAGTGAAGGTAGAATCTGTTTCCAATGTCTTTTGCTTTTGTAGCACAGCTCTGCTACGTTATAGCCAGCCTTTTTGGTCCTACTGTCCAGTAACTCTGATGACTTCTTCAGGAGCATGTTGATAAATCTGACAGTGTTTATATTTTATGCGGTTGGGTTTTTTGTTATTTATTGCTGTCGTTGGCTTTACAGAAGTGTGAAGGAACATACAATGCAAGCCCATCATACTGGACACTGTACAGTGATTTAGAGGCGTGTGGAGGAACAGTCCGTGCCTCAAACTGCCTAAAAATGGAGGATGCCATCTTAAAAAAGAAAAAAAACCCGAACACCATGCTACAGGAACAAAGTAGCTCCCTTTTATTTCTCCTGCACTTGACTCTCTTCTTGCTAAGTGTGGCAATGCTATCAAAACTTTCCATTCTTTTGGCTTCCCCCTGTCACTATAACTGTTCCAGACCTTTCAGTGGCAAAGAACTCCATTCAGTTTGTGGATTCCAACTTTTTACTCATCCTTGCATCTGGTTTTGTTGCCTTAAAACCCAGATATTTTCAGATTGACACAATATTGATCACAGTTGCATTTGGTTAAATTTGAGGTTAGTTTACATGAGTCAATGATGAAATTTCATGTGACGCTCTTTTAGACATCAGGAATTCATTATCTTTAAAATAATTTTTTGAGAAACTTTATTCAGCCACTAAGTGTACTTTTATTAAAAGAAGCCCTTAGTATGCATAATTTAGATTTGGAATCATGGTGAGTTTGTTTTTTCACATTTCTTGGAATGCGCTTTCAGTTTAGCTAAACAACATTCTATTTAGGGCATAATTGTAAGAATAATTTTTGTAATTCTGTCAGCAAATGCTGTAACATTATAATTGCGCCATAAACATTCCATGTTTTTCCATCGCAAGCTGGCTATAATCCCAGTTCAGGAATACAGCTTTCTTGTTGCTCCCATCTCTTCAAGTGAAGGTGCAATTTTGTCCACAGAAATGATTCCTTAATAAAGTCCCCCATTTGGGTTAGTTATGAACTGAAGCCGTTCAAAAGGAAAAGTCTTTCTTTCCCTCTGAAGTCATAAATTATTTTTGAACTTTTCTTAAAGGAAACTCCCTTTTAAGAATGAGTTAAAACAGCAGATACTGCTCAGAAACAAACTTGATTCTTGCATATATTGAAATATTGCTCTCATTTAACCATCTTATTTAAAAATGGGAACTAGTCAAACCCACGCAATCTAGTGACATTAACATACCTGTTATGTTGTGGATTTTAAAGCAAACCAGGTCCTAGTGGTGTACCCCAGGGGTCAATACTGGGACCAGTACTGCTTAGTCTCTTCATTACCACCTGGCTGATGGGAAAGAGTGCGCCCTCAGCAAGTGTGCAGGCAATATAGAGTTCAGAGGAGCAGCTCGTGTACCAGATGGTTGTGCTACCCTTCAAAAGGCCCTGGGCAGGCTGGAGAAGTGGTGTGATGGCAATCTCATAGGATCATAGAATCATTCAGGTTGGAAAAGGCCCTTGGGATCATTGAGTCCAACCATCAGCCCCACTCTACAAAGTTCTCCCCTACACCATATCCCCCAACCCCACATCTAAACGACTCTAAACACATTCAGTGACTCCACCACCTCCCTGGGCAGCCTATTCCAGGGTCTGACCACTCTTTCTGTGAAGAATTGTTTCCTAATGGCCAGTCTAAACCTGCCCTGTTGCAGCTTGAAGCCATTCCCTCTTGTTCTATCGCTAATGACCTGTGAGAAGAGACCAGCACCAACCTCTCTACAGTGTCCTCTCAAGTAGTTGTAGAGAGTGATGAGGTCTCCCCTCACTCAGCCTCCTCTTCCTCAAACTGAACAGTCCCAGCTCCTTCAATCGCTCTTCATAAGAAGAGCTACTTCATGAAGCTCAACAAAGAGTCCTGTGCCTGGGGAGGAATGGCCCACACACACCAGTGCAGGCTGGGGACTGGTGGGCTGGGAAGCAGCTTTGCACAGAAGGTTTTGGATCATACCAAGCTGACCATGAGCTAGCACTGTGTCCTGGTGGGAAAGGCGGCCAACAGCCTCCTGGGGTGCACTAGAGAGAGTGTTAGTGGCAGGTGGAGGAAGGTGATCCTTCCCCTCTGCTCAGCACTGGTGAGACACATCTGGAGTGCTGTGTCCAGTCCTGGCTCCCCAGTGAGAGAGGCATGGACACACTGGAATAAGGACTTGGGGTGTCTGTCACGTGAGGTGAGACTGAGGGGGTTGGAACTGCTTCATCTGGAGAAAGGAAGGCTCAGAAGGATGTTGTCAATGTGTGCAACATACCTGATGGAGGGCAGGGAGTGAAGGGGACAGAGCCAGGCTCTTCTCAGTGGTGCCCAGTGAACAGACAAGAGGCAGTGGGCACTAACTGAAATACAGGGAGTTCCATAAAACGTTTACTGTGAGGGAGGTCAAAACGTGGAACAGGTTGTCCAGAGAGTTTGTGAAATCTTTCTCCTCGGAGATATTAAAAATTTGACTGGGCAAGGTCCTGAGCAACTTGCTTTGAGCAGGGGGGCTGGACCGAATGGTCCCCGGATGAGCCTTCCAGCCTCCACGTTTCTCTGCTTTATGGCCTTTACGTCTGTCTGCTCTGACTCTGCGTGACAAGATGCCAAAAATTCATCAAATAGTCGCAGCATCAAGATATGTAAAATAGCTCTAGATATAAAAAGAGAGAGGTGATTTCCTTCAAACTGAGAACTTCTAACCCAGAATCCGCTGGAAGGTGTCTGTCAGCAGGCTGCCTTTATCTTCAAAGTTAGGTTTTGCAGTGGCCATCAGGTGTGGGCTTGGTGGCATGGAATCGGTGGAGGTGCAGTGGTGTAAGGCACGGTGAGTAATACAGCTATGAGTCAACCTGAGGTTTCAAAGAGGTGATCTAGTTTTAAATTGGCTTTGTTCATACCTCAGCCTTTAAACTTTCCAGGAGGAAACAAGTACTGAAATGAGAATCCGCTTCTGCTCATGAAATAGGAGGAAGCCATCGTGTTGTCCTGCTGGTCTCACTGGTGTGGTCAGGCTCCCCTGTGGTCCCTTTCCTGCTCCTGGAGAGGGATGGCTGGGGTGGAGGGAGCGTTGGTCTGACCCGCTGCAGCTTTCCTGATGTTCAGTGCCTTTCTCCAGTTCTTTTCCAGGGTACCGATACTGAACCGAGTAATGCCAACCAGGCAATTAATCCAATTGTCTGTAGCAAAGGGACTGGCATTCTCTTCTTTGTATCAAAAAGCAATAGTGTTTCTTGTGCCTTTGATCTCTATAAAGTGCTCTGAGGTGCTCTCTGAAGTGGTGAGGTCATCTTGAGGAAGCACTGACAGGTCTTTCCTTCAATTTTGTATTCAACTCAATGTCAAAGGAAGAAGGAAAAATGGAATTCAATATATGCTTATTGTGATAATTCATTTCAATCAACAATTAGGTTCTTTTGCAAAGTTGCTGCACAGGAGTTGCTGTTGGAATGGGATATTGGCAAATGACTTTATTAGTTTTCACTGATGCTAGTTTTGCTTTCCACATCAGTAAGACTGCTGGCTTCCCTTTCAAAACTAATTTTCTTTATCAGTGTATTTGCTTGTGTGTCTTGATAATCCTTCCAGTTGCTGCTTCAGAAGATGTGGGAAGGGGAAGAATACTGGTTCCCTGAAGGTTGCTGTAAACCAGTCATTGCTCATAGGATACTCGATGAATGAAGTACATCCATACACCATAAAACTTTATCTCAAAGAAAGTCTTGAGAAGTTAAAATAATGGTAAATATTCTGTAGACTAACTCTCGCAAGGGCTAAATACCCTGGCCTTGATCCAGGAAGGCACTTAACAATGTGCTTAACTTTAAGCACATTGAATATTCTTACTGGCATGAGTGAAAAATCAATGAGACTGCTCACATGCTTAAAATAAGACATGTGCATAAGTGTCTTTCTGGACCTCAGCCAGAGCGTTCAGCCTGCGAGATGGGCTGAATTCTAATTGTGGGCAAAAGCCAGTAGTGTTTCATTTTGCTTGTGTAGTGTGTTTCTGAAGAATTCATTGACATTGTCTGTGTTTGTTTTAATTGGCCTCCATTTCCCATCTAAGCCATACCAACTCCAAAGCCGCGGGAGTGTAATAGATGTGCAACTTAGGGTTGTCAAACAGCTTGTCAGGGATAGTACTTAGACTGTATATATTGCTATAGAGCAGGAACTGGACTTCAAAAAAGCTGGGAAAAGATGAGGTGAAACATGATTGTTTTCTTTGGTAGCCAAGGTTTTAATATAGCGAGAAAATGAAGAGGAGAGAAGAGAAGGGCTGGTGACACATCACACCTTTTCAGTTAACATAGTTGCTTCTTAGGAAACATTAAAGAATGCAGACAAATGCATTAATAATCTGCTGGCAGTGGCTGTAGCCTTGGCAAGTAGGCTTTCCTACCTACTATTGATTTTTCTGACTCTCAGGCAGCAATTTGCAATGGGTGGCTCGATCCCTTACCCTCAAAATGGGCAGTGAGATGAGTTGTCACGGCCAAAATATTTTTTTACGTTCTAACCAAGCCCTCCTGTTTCTTCAACAGCATCTTTTGCTGCTTAGATGACAATTTCCACTGCTGACAACTGTGAATGATAAAATACACTATATTTAAACACAAAGAGCCTCCGCGTCTGGAGGTGCAAAATAACCCACCACAAGGCTACTGAGCTCTTCGTTGGCACCAGCTACACTTGTAGAACCCAACTGCAGCCCTGTAAATCTGGGACATTGCTGGTTGGCGAGTGTAAAAGCAGTGGAGCCACAGTGATCCAGAAGAAATCTCTGCTGTCAACTCTAACTTACTTGTCCAAGGAAACAGCATGTCGTTCTCCCCCCACCCTCTTTTGTTTTTCAACATCTAGACCTTGGTTGTCTTCCACGTTTTCCCTCTCAATGTGACATTGCTATTTGCTTTTTTTTCCTATCCAGGTTGTTAGAGCCCATGCAGTAAATTCTTCTTTGTACACTGCCTTTGAGTTGAGACAGCTGGTATTTCTTCAACTGTTCTTTTTCACTGGAAACTAAAATTTTTGTTTCCTTATATGTATTAGATTTAGACTAGATGAGAGAGAAACTTACGGAGTTGGTTGAAAAGAGAGTGACCAGAATAAAGGAAAATCAAAACTAGAAGCAACCAGTTGACCCTGTGGAATTTTATTTGTAATTCCAAAAGTATCTCCTGAAAATGCATCTCCATGAAGGAGCAGCTGCCATTTTTAGGACCCCCCTTCCACGGTGAGTCTGGAGCAGTTCTGAATGAGTTTGCTTGTCGGTTGTTGGTTTTCTTTCAGCTGCAAAAGCGTGCTTGCTATAGTGCTACAAGCTCGGTTTCAAGTTATCTGTCAAGGCAACTAGCAGTTAAAGGAAAAAAAAAAAAAAAAAAGAACTAGCTTTAAAGAAAAGCTTAACGGAATCACCTGTCACATACAGAATTTCACCTGAGTTGAGTAAGGGGTGATTTAGGGTTCAGGTGCAGAAGGTGTGTTCAGATGCAGGAATAGCCAAAGGTCTTTCACACAGTGAAATGATGTGCACTAACGATAAAGGAGACAGAATCAGAAGTGGAAGAGTGGATGGAAAATGGTATTTTATAGCTTATTTTTCTTTCAACTGTTTTTCCCTTAGCTTTTCTGAAATCGGCTATGGGCTTAAGTCTAAGCGTGTATCTGGTTGCAGGTGTTTTCAATGTGACAGGGCCTTCTGCCACCTAGTGTTAATGTGAGTTCTCTCCTCAGCAGGGTATCACCAGATAATTTATTGAATGTCATTATTAATGATAATCACCCCCAACTGCCAAGCACTCCCTGCGAACGTTTAAAAATGCAGGTTTTGCGGCAGAGGGTTTCAGAATCAACTCCATCAGTATGGGCAACTGCTTGGGATACGTTTATTGAGGATGCCGTTTCCAAGGTGGGTCAAGTTGTCAAGTAGCCCGTGGAGAATTTCAGTAATTGTGAGTGTTGCTCCTCTGTAACAGCTCTGTTAGCACTTTTCTCCCCCAGGTGAAACTAAGGGGTTCTGCCTAGCTCAGCACACTTCTGCTTTGATATCTGTGCTCCTGCTGTTTTGGGAAATTATCTTAGACTGAAAGCAGCAGAGAATAAAAACTAATTCAACAGAAATTACATAAAACAAAGAACGGTGCCATTTAGACACTTAACTCATTGTCTTTTTAGAAGAGTAAAATGAAAATCTCCCATCATCACTGCTTTTTGCCCTCTAAAAATTTCACAAGGGCACAATAGAGAAGGACAATAAAATCCAGAGAATTACACCCTGGTTTCACAATAGAAATGTCAAACTGTTAAAATAGAGAAATAGGCTTGATGGTACTTTATATTTAAGCCAAACAATAATAGCTCCTACCATATGTTGACAGATAGGAGGAAACTGCTTAGGATTGATGGAGTGGGTTTTTTTTCCTTCATTCCCCTGTAAAAATATTTTTATGAGAACAGAACAACTCTTCCCCCTTCTCCCCTCCCCCTCGGAGCTGGGACCGCTCTGGGAAGGAGATGGGGGCAGAGGGTTCCTTTGCAGGTTGGGGTTGGAGAGCTCAGCCCAAAGGCTGCACGTGGCTCCTGCCCTCCTCTCTCTTCTCCTTCCCACCTCTCCCAGGCCCTCCCGAGGAGCAGATGCCAGCATGGCTGAGAGCTGTAAACTTGATCCCCGACATCAGGCTGAAATGCTGACCTGGTCAGCAGCAACCAGAACCTGAAGAAGCGGAGGGTCTGCTGCGTTGAAGCATTAGTCAGCTGGGATACCAGGCGGGCTGTTTTCTTCACCTTGTTTTGACCTGAACAGTCTCATCTTCTTTAAATAGTGTTCAAACTGCAATCTTTTTGCTCTCGACAATTATGCTTTTCAAATACTGCCTAAAGAAAATAACTTCAGGTTCTTATTATCTCGAATAACTACAAGCGCAGAGCAAGTTTTTAATTTGCTCTGTGCTCGTAGTTATTCATTTGAGATAATTATTAGGTTTGGCGGCTTACTTACCCGATCGGTATCGGAGGTCAAAAACCCTCTAGAAATTCTTGTGCATCTTCTGCTATTTTGTTTCTCAGTCGTATTAAACTGGAATTACCTTACAACATGAATTCGTTGCTGCTCTGTCAGAGCAGAGCGTGCTGTGTCACAGGGAAAACAGAACGGACTGGCTGACTTGAGAGTATTTTCAAAGCTGAGGTTACATACAGCTTTTTCTTTGTTCCGGTGATGTTTTTTTCCATCAGGAGTGATTTAGGGGCAAAGCCTGTGGCTGTGGCAAATGTATTTCTGGTGTTATTTTCCTGCTCTCAGTCCTTTATGCTGGCAGGGGGGAGAAGGTGACGTTTCTTTCCCCCTGGGTCCAGCCTCATCGTTCTGGCTGAGGTGTGTGCCCTGCAGTGGCACTTCAGAGCTGTGCGGGGAGACGGAGGAGGCAAACTAGGAGAGGGCATAGGGATGAAGGAGGCTGTTGGCCACCATTAGTATGCAGCCTGGCTGTGACCGTGCCTGACACCCGAGTCACCCAGGGGCTCTGTCCTCCTCTGCTGGGACTAAAACATGCTGCTTCAATTTGGAAAAAAAACTCTAAAACTGTGCCAGCCAGTCCATTTTCCAGCCTCGGACCCAAAGTCAAGGTCCTTACCAGGCTTCTGGGGCAAAGATGTCTCCTCTCTGCTTGTGGCAGGGCATCCTGTGCTCTGCGGCCGTGGTACAGCCATCCCTGGCCTTGTAGTCCGATGCCCCAGAGCTGTGCATCAAGCAAAATGTACTGAAAAAGGGGGTGAAAAGTCTCTGTGCGTCTCCATCCTCTTTCTGTAGGTGTTCCTGACTGAGCGCTCTGTTCGGAAGGGGCTCCCTTCGCTTCACAGCTGCATAATTTACATGGAAGCTGGTCCAGGAGGAATCTCTTTCATGTAGCCTGCTCAAAGCCCCAGTTCATCAGAATGGATTGCTTGCCATGTGCTGGGGGATTTATGGTACATGGTGGGCTGTGTGGAAGTCAGGGAAAAAGGCAGAGAGCGAGGAACTGTAGGGAATTTTTATCCTAAAAGAAGAATTTGTGTGTCCAAAAGAACTGTTTTTCAGAATAAAAGTTCTGTTTTCTCTTTTTGCCTACAGAAGAGGCGCTGTATTCCTGGAGTTGAACCCCGGGACGGTTCCCCTAGCCGTGGGGGAAGGCACAGTGATGTCTTTAAAACTGAACTTCCCCTACGCTTAAAAAAAAGATAAGCCTGTGAAAATGATTCTGACTCAGGCAGTAAGTTACAAAGCAATGGTTGGCTTCCTCAGCGTAATAATAGTTATTTAAACATATCCATGTTCTCCTGGTGACTTTGTCCTGAACACAATGTGTGGGAGGAAGAGTTAGAGTTGGAGGGCAGGGGGAAAGATGAAAAATTGGAAGATTGAGCCATCCCAAAACATTTCCATGACATGTTAAAAAGAGAACTGCTTCACAATTACAGAAACGATGGCTTAATGGTCTGTGTAGCCATTGAAAAGAAAAAGAGATCGTAGCTGAGAAAAGGCCCTTGCGTTCAATGACATTCTTCCCAGGGTCAAGTATGAGTGGAGCCTGATGTAGTCATAGGCTAAATGTAGCTGCAGTTCTGCAGTCCTCCGGAGTGTAATCTATACTAGTCATGCAGAGCCAGTGCTTTGTTGGATTCCAGCTGGGACTGCAGTGTCCTTGTTCCGCGGCGAGGCTGCTCAAGGGTGCTAAAACGCTTACTCGCAGTTGTTTGAGCAGTTTCTGTGGCGGCTGATTGATTTACTGTATCTGGAAGTTCAGACCTGGAAACCCGAGCAAGGGGGGACGCCTTCGCCGCGGTGGCAAAGGCTGGGTGTTGAGAGGACAGACAGCTGGTGGGTGACCTCAGGAAGTTGACAAATGGGGGACCAGGTGCCCCCGATCGTCCAGGAGTGCTCCCAACCCCTTCCGAGTTACGGGAGTCACTTGCACTAGAGGAAAGCTTCCTCCCAGCAGAGTTTCCAGACATGAACATTAACCTTTTGTTACCAGCTAAGGGCCCAGGCATAATGAACTCAAGCAGCTATTGGGGAAAGAGTTTAGGCAGAAATCCTTTTAGTTTGAAGAAAAACAAAGCAAAACAAATATTAGTCCAAATGGCAGCGGGTGTGCATATTTTGGAAATGGTGTTGGAAAGGCCAGCAGGAGTGTGTGGTGCTGAGATGGGCCATGGGCAAGAAGACACAAACTGTTGACACAGCGTAATCTGTGATGGTTCTTGACTGAGCCTTTGAAACAACTAAATGAATTACTGGGAGGAAAGCGGGACGCGAGGAAGCCCCCTAACAATTGGAGAAAGAAAAGTCAGCATGGAACTTGTGTCCTTTATTGCGTTGAAACACGTGAACGAAAAGAGATTGGGTAGCCTTTAGTTTTCCCTTTGCTTGCAAAAGCTTAATATGTTTGCAGGTTCTGCTTTCCATTTCCCATTTTTATTGTCAAACAGGCAGTCACTTGCTAAAATGAGAACTTTCAGATAATCGCCGTCTTGAATCTGGCCCGTAACGGCACAGAAATCTATACACAAGTTGACTTAGACCAGCTGAGAGACCAGCTCCTTCTTCTGAAGTTTGCCCGGTGGGGATTATGGTGTGCTCTAGCAGCTTCAGGGCTTGCTTTTTTTTTCTTCTTTTTTTTTTTAAAGCAAAAACAAACCCAGGAAAACAGTTTGACCTCTTTCAGTGCTTTATCTTTGGAAAGTGCGTTCAAGGTTTCCCGCATTAGCTCAGATCACCGAGTCTCCTGCAAAGACAGGGATGGCCGCTCTCTTGTATTTACATTTGCAAAGGTTGAAACCGTTACACAAGTGATCCTGCTTGGTCAAATGTTAAGAGAACCTGATTAAATGTAGCATTTGATTGTTATCAAAGGAAATACACAGATGCCCACAGTGAATTTTGGGCTCACGTGGGGTGCAAAATGTGTTTACTAACCACACGCTGGATTTGCACATGTGAATTCTGGTTGAATATAAATCTCTAGCTGGCATAACTCCTCGGTGGAAAAAAAAAAAGATATTTATTTAACTTGTTAACATTTTTAACACATTGTCTACAGGTGTAATTGGATTTTCAGTTCCTTTGAAGCTGGATATAGGTCCGTTTGTGCCATTTAAGGGGTTTATGTCCCATTTCAGAGGGCTTTAAGGCTGTAGGCTTTATGTCTATAGTCTGCAGGGCTTTAAGTCAATAGTCTGCAAGTCTGTGGTACACGGTACTTTGAGTCTGTAGTCCTCCTCCACGTGAAATAGTTGTATCAAGGCTGGTGATAGGACCCTGCAGTGGGACTGGAGGTGTCTAAAAGTTGTTGTTGCAGTAGTGCCTGCAGAAACCTGCACGCACAACCTGCCAGTGGTATCCCAGGACTGTCCTTCAGCCCGCGGCACAGAAAATGTAGAAAATGCATATGAGGTCAGAGTAGTACGAAGCTTCCTTTTTTTCTATAAAACATTTTTCATCATTAGTTTCCTGTCTTTACACTTTAAAACATCTACTCTTTTTTTTTTTTTTTTTAAATTATATCAGACAGTTTCCGTAGGGCAGAAGGCATTTGTCTTTGTTCTTTGATCTTCATTTCTCTGTGCTTTTTCATCTTACCTTCAGGCAGCAGCACTGACTTCTCAGTTACTCCAAAGGCAAATGATGATCTGTGTGTTAAAATAAACGTGGGTACCCGATTCTGGTCTCGTGTCTGTTTAAAAACTAGAGCAGCATTAGAATTGCAGTGCTAGGAAAATACTGGAGAACCAGGTGATCTCTCGAATTTTTCTTCCTTTAAACTTTTTTTTTTTTACCAGTAGAAGAGTTGTAGGGTTTGTTTTGTTGGGGGTTTTTTTATGACGCATTCACTTAGGAGCACTGAGGATGTATTTTGAGATGGCTGTCACAAGAACATTTCCCTCCATCCCATCCCCCAATGTATCAGCTTTTCAGTGGAAATGTTTGGTCTCTGGAGTCTGGATTTCATCACAAAAAGAGGAAGTTTTCAGGGAAAACGGCATGGGAAAATGTGATTCTGTTCTCTTCCCCCCAGCAAGCGTGGCTCCTTTGACTTTGTGTCTTTGCATTTAAAGATTTTTTTTGCTGCAAGGTTCACAATTGTAGTTAACAATGTCCTAGGTAATTTTTAATAAAATCTCTGATACAGATAATTAGGTATATCTAACAGTTTATGTATGTGTTTCACCGTTAAAAGAGGAAACAGTTTATGTGAAGCATCTAATAAAAGTGCCTTAGTTTTTGTGTTAAACACTGCGGAGATTCCTTTATTGATCGCTGCAGTAGCTGAACGGTAAGGGGTGAAGCTGCTGCTTTCAGAGCAGGAGCCCCGAGCCCCGGGATGCTGCTGGGCACCTGTGGCTTTGGGCTGCCAGGAGCTGAAATGTTTGCCCTTTGGTATGAGGGAGAAGGGGAAAAGAGGGAGGAATAACTCATCCCTGATTTCTAGCTTTGGAGAGTCAGAACTGGATTTATCAGAGACAGCTGTTTCATGACTAATACTACTTTTCTAGGCTTTTTTTTTCCCCTCTCCTTCAGTGTCCAGTGCTGCTCCGTCCTAGCCGAGGTGTGCTGCGGCAGACCTGTCTTATTTTCATTTTAAAGGACTTGGTTTCATCACATGCAGTTGACGTGTACTCCTGCCCAGAGACAATCTGACAGCATTTGAAACAAGCTGCTATTCAGAAAAAGCAGATGGACGAGGCTAAAAAGAATCACTAGAGGTCCTAGATTTCTCTTATTGATGTTGTGGGTTGGGGGGGGTTTCTTGGCTTTTCTACTGGGAGAACTTATTTCTGGTAGAACGGAGTTCTTCACTTGGAAGACCTAAAACTGGAAAATAAAAGTTCTAGGAGCCATGAACTCGTACTCCCAATTAAGAATTTTTTTCTTAAATTTTCATTTTAATATATAGAGACCCATTAGAGTCAGTAGGAATCTGATTTTGAAGAATTTATTGCAAGATGAAGGCTTTAACTTTTCCTTATTAGAAAGTTGGCTGAAGTTTCCCTCTGAACAGGGGAAAAAAATACTGAGCGACACAGGACTCACTTCTCTTCTAACGCGGGGGAAATCTGCACTTCTAGAAGACTCTGGTGTCTGGATTCGTGAAAATATTTACTTTATAGCCAGCTAGGCTGTGTGGAATTCAAAGTCTCGGTGTTTTCGAGCCTTGCCAGGTACAGGGATGAGGAGGAGCGAGGCCTGGGCGTTGGACCCAGGCTGGCCAACAGGATTATTACAAATTAAAGTGATTAAAACGGTTAAGCTGTATTTATCAACCAAATGATGTCTCGGTTCCTTGAGCCAGCCACGGACCTACTCCTTTCCAGGGAACAATTTTCCCAATTGAACTCTATAATACGTTTTTTTTCCCCGTTTAGTTCTTGCTGTCCTGGAGAGGGGAGGAGAGGGGTGGCCGATGGTGGGTGCCTTGCTGCCG
>KZ507275.1:80014-98703 GCA_002844005.1 Limosa lapponica baueri
GGGTGACACAGGTCTGCTTCAGATAATTCAAGGGGTAAAGCAGAGGTAACCTAAGGAACCTTACGCAAAATACTAAGGTAGTTACCATAGTCTTCAACTCAGCAACTTTTCTTCAGAAAAATCTTTGCTGGTACACAGACGTTTAGAGGCTGGTTTTGCTGGAAGAAGGTTAGAAAAAGTAAGTTATTTAATGTACAGTAAACAGACAGAACTAAACCACAAGCCATGTAACACTTAAGGGATTTAACAGGAAGAGATGAGAGGTAAAATCAGGATTAACAGTCATGAATGAAAACTGTTACAGCAATAATGGGGGATCTTGACTAAATGCCAGAAAGGACTTACAAAAACCCTGTATTGAGCTACATTTTGACCTACATCTCAGTGCTACCCAACAACGGCGTAAAAATAAGTTTCATGGCATTAAAGCTTTAGCAAAACCTCCCTTCCTCCAGTTCATGTAACTGCAGACGGAAAGGCTCCTCCCTCTCCCCCCTTGTCATGTACTGCAAAGCCCAGGATCACTGCAACCAACTACCTTCTACCAGGTCTTCAAGAAAAGACCAATTATGAAAAGAAAAAAAAAAAAATCAAATTCAACATTAAAGATCTCTAGGGATATCCCTTTCTCAATTAAATTGCACAGAACCAGATTCTGCTGCTGTAGTGACTCCAGACCTAAAGTGAGCCTGTGCAAGCATAAGGGAGAAGGTCAGAACTGGGACTGGTCACTTGGGAGTTCACCGCCGTCCTACCCTGGGCGAAAATGAAGCTCCAGTTCTTAAGTATTTAGCTGGCAGATACGTGTGCTTGATGTTAGATACCCCATCCTCCCCCAGCAGCAATCTAACACATAATGGCCCGGTTTATGGCCTGTGGGATGATCCTATCCAGTCCACCATTTTTTCTGTGGAGGCTCACGCTGGGATCAGAGGAGCGGAACCGCTGTTACTGAGAGCGCACGAAGCCCCGCAGCTGCTGCACACGTGCAGGCGCTCGGTCCTGCCGGCCACCTCCTTGCTCACAACCAAATACGGCTGTCACACGGCTGAAGTGGCCCACAGGGCTGACAAGGTGGGACCAGCACGAGACAGCAAGAGGTTTTGCCTGAAATCCAAGTGCCACATGGGAGGCTTGTTCCTTACCTTCCTCAGGGCAGGGCCTCTTGTACAGCACGTCCGCCGGAATCTGGAAACTGATGCACAGCATCTCCTTGTTTGGTGCAACGTTTCTAACCAGGTAAGTAGAACAGCGTCCATCCAAGGAGGTTCCCAGTGAAGCCTCAGCTCGTTCTTGAATATCTTTGGCGGGGTCGTCATGTTTGGAGAAGCCGTAGCAGTGCACTGTGGGAAGGCCAGCAGTGCTGCACGGCTCTCCCACCAAGAGATGCCTGAAAACATCTAGAAATTCAATAGCCAGAGCTGGCAAATTCATGACTACGTGAAAAGAGGTTTTCTGTTCTGCTTTCAGAAGTGGGAGCTCTTTACTTAGTTCTTCCCTTACTGGCCCCAGGATGAAGTCCCTGCCATCCATGTTGAATGCTTTTATTTTGTTGTCTACTTTGTTTAGTTTGCAGTTGTGCAGGAGCCAACTGTAGGATTCGGGATTGAGATCGTTTGCAAATACATGGCACTGTTTCTTTGCTGCTGGAATAGCAAAAGGTCCAATCCCAGCAAAGACATCGAAAAGGACATCACCGGGCTTTAAAAGCTCAATGATACGTCCGTGCTCTGTGGAAAGACGCGGGTTCCAGTAGACCTTGGAAAAGTCCAGTTCATATGCAATATTATTTTCTTTGACCTGAAAGTCCAAAACATTTGCTTAAGCCTCTGTGTTCAAATTCCAAGCAAGTTTAAGCATTATCAGTAATTAAGACTGCTAAAAAACGAGGTCCTTTATCAAAAAGTAATGCATACATTGGCGTTTGTCCCATGAGTAGTACACATGAATCTCGTATAAACAGATCTACTCATCAGAAATAGCCATAAGGAATGTTCTAATTGTCAGTCCAGATGGCTGGCTTATGCATGTCTCAATCATCAGGTGGAAATAAAGCAGCAACTTAAAATGACCATTAAAAAAAAACAAAAAAAAAAAAAGTCTGAGGCTTTTCCAGAGCTTTGTGGCTAGATGACAACTCCTTTATTGAAAGCAGACCTTGGGAAGATGCCTCGAGCCCTCCTTAGCAGAGTCCACACAGTAAATAAGCGTTTGAGAATGATACAGCACACGAATGGCAACAGTCAGACAAATTCAAAGCCACTGGGAGCCAATTCTGCAGTTTGAAAAAATACTGTGCTTTATCTCTCAAGGTGACAGAGCCTGGAAACTGATCCAAACCCAAACTTTGGGATGACCACTATCTTAAGAACAGACCTAAAAAGAAACAGTATTCGTTCAGAGCGGGATGCAAGATAATACTGACTTTGCTCCTCCACAGTGGAATTGTGTGACTCCGAAGTAAAGCAACTTCAGATCCAAATCACTGCATCATTTGTTTTGCCGGCAAGAAACATCCTGAAATGTATCTGCAGTCCTCGGTGTGCAGATCTGGTATGCATGCTTAATGAGCTAATACCATCTGTGTAATATTTGATTATTGCTTCTGCCTTGACGATTCAAATGCCTTCTCTGTGCACGTACAGGATGTTCTACCAAGCTATTCAACTTTTTTATTCGATAATTTAACGTTTTCTCTTCTAAAAGTATAAAACTGCTAACAGTTAGGAAAAATATTTTTTGGTCAAACCAGTGGCCAAGTTTCCAGCTAAAGACAAGAAACCTTACGTGAAGAATAGTTGGCAGTTACATAATGCTTTACACCTGAAAAATGTCAAAACAGGAGAGATGAGGTTTGTCTTGCTGCTGACAGAAAGGAAAAAGGCACAGGCAAAATCTTGCCTAAGTTGCAAAGCCAGTGAGATTTAAAAACAGTCTTATGTTTAGTACCAGCCACTCTACAAGGCTTGGTGAAATTAAAAAACAGCATTTTCTTAGATCAAATCCACTAAGTAGTCTGGCTTCAGAGTGAGAAACACCCCTCGCTACACGTTTGTAATTAGTATCTCTGTAAGAAGTAAACTTCTCTGTAAGAAGTAAACGTCTTCAGCTGCTTTTACATATCATTAAAATCTAGGCTGTAAACTTGAAAGAATATGTTATCTTCATGATCCTGATGGTTGTGAGTTTGGTCTTGGCAGACCAGGACAAATGAACGTAGAACATGCAAAGGAATGGTCTTAATAGCATCTCTTCATTACATCTTTCCAGTAGATGCCTTTGAGTTTTAACATATTAAATTAAGAATAACAAAGGAAAAAAACCCCTGTACCTTGGTTACCAGGTTGCTCTCTCCAGCAAGCACTTCCATTTGAAAATTTCTGTATGTGCTGTCAATAATACTGGTTTTATTCACTACACAGGTGATTCCCGGATTCTTGTCAATTATAACCTGGCCTGAAAGAAAGGGCAAAAGATATCCTGGTTAAGGGACTACAACTTCTTAATGTTCTACAAGAGATACAAACGCTGCTGTTTATAGTTAAATTAACAAAAGTAAGCATGTACTAGAACAACCTTCCTCTAATGACTCAGGATTGCAGGTGTGGCATCTTTCTAAGGCACATACTTTACCCTGAGCCAATGCTCAGTGAAGCGAGACCACCATTACTGTAAAAGTAACAGGACTATTTAAAGTCAGACTATAAACCAAAGTTCTCAAAAGTTTTCTTTGTACAAATAATAATTTACCAGTAGAACAATTGTTAAAAGTATCTTTTTAGCAATCTACAAAATATATTAATTACTTTTTTGAGAAGAGTTGTTTTACCTACCAATCAAATATCTGTACGGTAGCTGATGATCTCGAAGATTCAAATGAGCTATGTGACCAACACGGCTAAATCCAGAGGTGACATCTTGACCTTCGGGAAGGACTGCTCGTAGGATCTCCTCTGACTTGAAATTCTCATAAGTCAGCTCCAAGTTATACTTGGACACCTCAGGACGAACATTAAGCTGTTTTAATACCTCTTGCTCCGATTCTCCCAATGAGAATTCTGGTATTTTATGAGGATCCAGAATAACAAGTCTACTGTCCTCATCTTCCGGATCCTCGACCACGCGCTTTAGACCAGGACGCTGTAGGACTGTATGTTTTAGGGACTTTAGCAATGTATTTACAAGTTCTTTCTTGACTTTAAGAACTGGAACAACAACTGTCCTTTTAAAAGCTTCCCTGTTGAGTAGCGTCATCCCACGCACTTCAGGACACGGTGAATACAGTTCTAGATTAGCTTTATCCTCCACAGTTTCAGGCATTGTAAAAAAACTATTTTTTTTAACTACTACAAAGCACCCAGGTATTCTGCCAGAATATTGCGTCAATAGCATCCAAACTGCTGGAAATGATGTATTTGATGCAGCTGTCCTAAAATGATTATTTTTCAGTAGTCTGGCAGAGTATCCAAATCTCCATAAAGTCCTAGAAGAGAAATTATTCATTTTATAGACATTATGTAATCATTCCATTAAAAAGGCTGCAAATCACATGGATTTGCTGTTCTCGTAAACTACAATTTCCATCTGTACCAAACAACCCACAACAGTTTAGTAAACCTCTTTATTATGAAATATACACTACGAATTTCTGTTCTTTTACAAATGTATTTTTAGATTTAAACATTAACTAATTTTAAGCACTGAAATAATCCCCCCTTGCCAAAATACAATGACCTCTCTTTGTTCTAATAAATGTGATATTGATCCCAGTAAGCCAAATGGAAAAATTTGTCTTGATCCTACTGCTGGATCCCTTCTGTCTCTGATAAAATTCATTACCAAGCAGTAGTTGCTAGAAAACAGTTATTAGCAGCAGTGGTCAGAATCACTTTTCAGCAATTTCTGTCTCCTATACCCCAGTGGTAAGGAATTACACACTCCGTAGTGTCTTTGCTCCATGAGCCGCACACCAGACAGACAATGAATTAAATGCAGAATTCCCCTAAGGGTACAAGGAAACATTAGTAATGTCTGCTCAAGTGACCGAACCCCTCTCCACAGTTCATTCACAGGATGGAGACTTGAAAAGTAGCGTTATGCTTCTCTAAATGGTTTCCTCCACTAGAGCCAGTCCAAAGGGGCCCAAATTTTCTGATTCTGCACTGGTTGCTCGAAGGCAGAAACCAATGATTTAGATAACGTGTTAGGCTGACGTTTCTCCTGACTTCTTGGAAAGTTTAAGATTGGGGGTTGATAGGAGAGATGCAAACTAGCTCTGAAAGGAAACCGGTTCTCTTGCCCACCTCAGACATCTACACCCCGACTAGAGACCACTGCTCTCCTTCAGGGTAACAAGCCATGCTGTCTCTTCTTCCAAAAAGGAGCTGTGCTCGACCCTCAGCAGAGCTGGTCCCCGACAGACCCCAGCTCCTCGCTGAGGCTCCCTACCCCTCCCAGCCAGCTCACTTCCCTGTGCCAAGGTTTTGGCAAAGCAAACCTCCTTTCCCTGTTGACTCAAAAATAAACATTACATTCTTCACATCTGTCACAGAGGAGAAAGACTTCATCCAGAGGCCAGAGCATCCCCGTGTTTTTCTTTGGCATTCCCCTTCTCCCTAGCTGGAAACTGCTGGCCTAGTTTGCCCAGGCTTCTCGGTATGAGTTAAGCCCGCAAGATAAAAGCCCCCACGCTGGGTCTGGCTGGAGGTCGCCTGTCGCCAGAGGACTAACATCTTCCCAACGTTCTCTCTGGAAAGACCCTCCCTTCCCCCGTACCCGAGGTCCCGCCAAGATCCCCCTCTGCCCCATTCTTCCCTCAGAGTAACCTGAGGTGAGGCGGGGGCGAGGGCTGCTACCCGCTCTGCCCGGCCCCAGCTCCACAGCGGGCACCGAGACCCCCGGGCGGGTCGCAGAAGCGCCGGCCAGGCCTCACCCAGGCAAGAGAGACGCTCGTCAGGGCGAGGGCCTCTCCCCTCCCCGAGTGGAGCGCTCGCTGCCAGTCGCCGCCTCAGGCCCACCGCCGCTGGCCGGGGGGCTGCAGGCCCGGTCAGGCCGCAGGGGCCCGCAGGCCGCCGCCATGGCCGCGCCGGTCGCCATAGCTACCGTCCCCAGCCCCCCCCCACTTCTCCCTCACCTCATGCCGAGCCCCGCCGCGCGCGCCAGCGGCCCCGCTACGTCATCGCCGCCGTCACACCGCGCGCGCCGCGCCGCTCCCTGCGGCCGCTCGCCGAGCGGGGCTGGTACCTGTCGGCCCGCGAACCGCAAGAGGAGGAGGAGGAGGACGGGGAGTCCGCCCCGCTACTGCCGCCGCCGCCGCCGGGCAGTGTGAGGGGGCGGCTCGGCTCGGCGGTGGGGAGGGGAGGCTCTGAGGGGGAGCTGCGGCCTCAGGGCTGCCCGGTGCGCTCCGTGGAGGGGAGACGGGCGCCGGGCTCGGCTTGACTTCGCTTGCCTTCCCCGGGCGCTGGGTAGGCTGTCAGGGCCGTCCCCCTCCCCGCGGCTTGGCGGCTCCCCCGGGCCGGGAGCCTGCGGGGACGGCTGCCCCCGGCCGTGCTTGGTGTTGAGAAGTTCGCGGAGCGCGGCCCGGACGGGGGAAGGGAGGGAGGGAAGGGGGGGACCTGGAGCTCAAAGGCCGGGCGGATCGATGCGGTTCGGTGGAGGCGGAGGGAGGGCTCCTGGCGGGGGCACACCTGGCGAGGGCAGCGGGAAGGGCCGGGGCCGGGGCCTGTGGAGCTGAACGTCTGGTCCCGGCGGTTCGTCGGCTCCTGGCGATGCTCGGGTTGCAGAGCTCCTGGGAGAGCTGCCGCCTGCTCTGCCCCTCGCTGCTGCCGCGAGCAGGCAGGGGTAGCCTGCTTTTAGGCGTAAATCTCGCCGCCCGCTCTCTGCGATCTAGCATCGCCCTGCTCGGAGGTTGTAGGCATCTAGACATCCTTATGGGGCAGCATCGTTTTGTTTTATGTGCACGGGGGTTCGCGACTGAGAGGAGAGATTTTTCTGATTTAGACCAAGGAAGGAGAAGTTGATTGTCTCCCCCTCCCTTAAATTTCCTTTTATGAAAGACCGAAACACCTCTCCTACTGATTGTACTTTGTTCTGCCTTTTTCACAGAATCCTCCAAGTCATGGTTCTTCCTTTGGTTTCTCAGTATTTAATTTAATGAATGCAATCATGGGAAGTGGGATACTCGGCTTGTCCTATGCTATGGCCAACACAGGGATCATGGGGTTTAGGTAAGTTCTTGTTTTTTACGTACACTTATTTTTAAACTCTGCTTGCAGTTTTAAATGGAACAAAGCTTGATTACTGAGACTTCTGTGCAAAACCTGAGGAAGAAGCAAACAGATTGTGCTTTTCAGCTTTGTTGAATAAGATCTTCCCTCTCTGGTTTAGTCATTCAGATCTGGCCTGACAGAAGTACTGCCCAGGCATTGCATTAAATTGCCACATGGTGGCAATTTTTTGGCCAATTTCTTGGCCATTACTCCTAATAGATTAATAGTTAGGTTTCAAAGCTGCGATCTCCTTTAGTTCTCCAAATAGGCCTTCTGGAGTAGGATGGCTACGTGTCTGAAAAATGTGCATCACCTTGCACTTTTTTTTTGCACTTCTGCTCTCTGTGTACTAACCTATGGATAACAGGGCCAAAGTTACCAGAATTGTCACATTTACAGTTTTCTAAGTGTTAGATTTACTTCATTAGAAGATACATACTTCCCTGTGCATATGTATGCACACAAACTCCTGTGTTTATGTCTTCTTTGTAACTCCTCAGACCTTTACCCTGTATAGTACGTGATATGCTTTTTGGTGAACAGCGTAAAAAGCAGAGGAACTTAGCAGCTATTGGGAAGGTCAGAGGCCACATGAACTATAGTCAGCAGATGTAAGCCATAAAATGAGGAAATCTTGTCTTATGGTAGCTTACTTCTTGCAAAAGTAGCGTTCTTAAAGATAGAAAGTGCATTGTACTGTGAAAGTGCTTTAATTGTGAACATTTTGGATTTTTTTAGTATCTTGCTGCTGATTGTTGCCAGCCTTGCTTCTTATTCTGTCTTTCTTCTGCTCAGTATGTGCACCCAGACTGGTAAGTGAAAAGGATTTATCTCTGAAATACTTCCTCACCAATATCACAAAGACGTGACCCAGTATAATTATTATAATTAACAGCCTGTTAACAGATAGCTATGTCTGATTCACTGATGTTGAAATATTTAACGTTTTTAACAATTACTATTTACCATTTAAAAATACGATTTGGAAACTTCCTATGGAAAGTCGATGCCAAACTGACTGGTTTCTAGATTTTCAGTTTTAGTTTTTTCAAAGTGCCTCTCTCATCTTTCCAAAAAGATAGATCATGTATTTCTGTAGCAAAATTATTTTGATGCTGGCTGAACCACACTACTTCACTGTGTACTCTTGCTTCTAGAGAAGGCTTAAGAGCAATAAAATAGCAGACTTTCATTCTTATACTTGTAATACGTATTTTGTTTACGGTTTGAAATGGATGCCTTTCAGGTTTTGTAATCGTACTGAATTATCGTAATTCTCGTGGCACTTTATAGATGCAGGTTTTTACAGCATTTTTGGTACTGAATGAGAAGTCATATCGCAGTCCCTAGACGTTACACTGCTTTGAGAATGTTCAGACAGTGGATTCTAATATCTGCAATCTAATCTGCTAATGTTATAGTTCTTGCATCTTCTGATTGTTACTGAAATAACTGACTAGTTCCTTGAGTTCTTGTACACAAAGATCACACTGTAGCAGGTCTCCATCTCTTTCAGTCACCTGGTTATTGTTTCCCTCTCATCTGTTTTCTTCTCTTTTCAAAGGTGGTGGGAGAAAGCTTCCGTTTCTTTCCTTATTGGCTTTGTTTTCTGTAGCTAGCTTTGGTCTCTCGGA
This sequence comes from Limosa lapponica baueri, assembly GCA_002844005.1. Lineage (NCBI taxonomy): Eukaryota > Metazoa > Chordata > Aves > Charadriiformes > Scolopacidae > Limosa > Limosa lapponica. The sequence continues at coordinate 88,917 of KZ507275.1, forward strand.
TGATTGCTTCCTGATTTTTTCTTAGATGTGCTGCTCCTGTCTTCACCTATTGAGTGATCTTCTTCATACATTCTTTAAAAATATTCTTCAGAGGTAGGGTTACTTTTATGGTTGATATTGTTGGCTGCTTGATGATTTGGGACTAAGTCTTTGATAATTTTTTTTCTCCTCTTGGAGCTCTGCTTATTAGAAAGGAATCGAAACCTTAAGTAGCTGGAAAGATACATAAAAAAGGGGAAACTTGAAGTAATTTTTTTATGATTTGTGTTTACCTCTTATTTGAGGCTGAAAAGTTTTGTATTAAATGGGCGCTAAGTGGTATTATGTTGTTTGGTAAAATAATTAAAGAGATCCTTGTAAAAGAACTACTGGTGAGAGAGGAAAAACTAAGGGTTTAAGCTTTTTAAAGTAAGAAAAGTCTCAATGTTATGAACTTAGAGACCTGGTATACAAGAATGGTTTAACTCCGCAGTTATTGTCCAAAGGCAACATGCCACCTCAAGAAAGCGGTTTTTAAATACACACCACTGAAAGCAAGGAATACCTCTGAAATGACAGGATGAAGTATTTCTTGTCTGAAACTTGCACCTTAGGTGATAACTAATTATTAAATATAATGTTGGCAGCGCCAGAACTACTATCTAAATAAATTTGCTGGATTTACGGCCTTCTGTGTTCTGATTTTTTTTTTTTAAAATAAGATTTCTCTCAGATTATATTTACTATAATTCCTCTAAACTTTTGAAGTAATTAAATGTTAGATAGCATTCCAAGTTTTTCCTTGGAATGTTGTCTTTAAAAAGTGAGAAATATATCCGGTTATGCATTGATGAAGTAAAATCTGCGTACGTGTTTGCTTCCAAAGTAGATAATTGAACATTTTTCTTATAAAATTTACATGCCTTTGTGAACAATGTTATTGTGTTAAGCTTAATCCATGGCAAGCAATTGGAAAGAAATTTCAGTAGTTTTACATTAAAAAATGAGTTAGAAAAATTCAACGGGTGGAGAAGAAAAACCTTTGAAAGTGTTTGTAAACTGTTCTTTCAGGTATTCAAATCATAAAAGTCATCCTAGGAAAGAGCTGACCTATAAAATACCTTCTGAAAAGGGAGATGTAATTTTAATTCCATTTAGGAGACCAGGATTTGTTAAGCACTAGCATTTTAGTTGTAGTTTAAAGAAGTATCTTCAGTTTGGTCTGGACTTTGACGAAATCAAAATCAGCAGAGGAACTGGGAATTTAAGTGGGATGTACTTTGAAGTTTCGTGGCTTTTTTTTTTCTTTTCATTTTATTAGTTAGTCATGGGTATTGCTCATACTTTACTTGCCAATTTCACTTTGTATTTAAGTGGATAATTTCCATTTATGTTAATAACATAATAGAAATCAAGCCAATCAGGCAAAATGTTTTTATCAGTTGTGCTTAATATGTTGTTCCGTATATTCTTGAAATTATGAAAGTAATGTGATTAAGTATTAGGGCTTCCCAATGTTCACAGGATTAAACTGATACAGAAACAGAGTTACTATAGAAAATATTCTAAGGTTTCATGGTGCTGTTTTGGAAGCGTGTGGAAGATTTTGTTTTCTTTTTTGGTAACTTCTCATACATGTGTGCTGTGTTCCCATGTGGTAAAAGCAGTTCTCTCCTAAATATGTTTAACATTTTACTGATTTTTTTTTTTTAATGCCATTGGAGATGCTACATTTTTTTTTCTTGTAATCAACAACTTTATAAATGGAAATTAAGAAAAATACAGGGTAAAAGCTAGTAAGACATACTTCTTGTTTAATTCTATTTGTGTATAACTAGTATCAGTGTAATGGCTGATGTAAGAGATTAGCCCAGGTTTATGCTGAGAACTGACTCTGGCTCATTTAATTTTGTCATTTCATTTATTTTGTCATAGCATGTTGGTGTCAGTAGTAGAGCAGAATGTGAAACATTACCCTTGAGAAAATCAGATGAGAAAATTAATGAAGTTTTGGGGGGTGAGGGGAGTTGGTTTTTTATTGTTGGATGTTTGTGGTTTTTTGTTTGGTGGTTTTTTTTTTTTTTTTCCTCTGGAGCATTGATCTGATTGTGTGCAGAACTTCAGTGAAATAAAAAGGCCTGAGCTTGGGCAGTTGGCAGTCTGAGGCTCCGGTCCCGTCATCTGATCTCTGTGAACCACCCGTGTCTCCTATGTCTTGTTTTATTTACTTCAGTGGGACTTCACTCAGGTGTGCAGATCTCCCCCCAGCATCTGAATTAAGATGTGGCAGGAGTAGAAGCAGTACTGTACCAAGTAGAACCAAGGAAGAGAAACCAAGTGTTTTGACAATAAAATTACGTGGGTTTGAGATTAATTTTACCCTTTGAGGTATTTACAACTGTGGACTGTTTTATTATATACCAAGAAAGTGAGTGGTATGTCTCAGAAAACTTTCATCTTTTTGATATCGCTCGAGTTTCTAATAACAAAATACAGAGCAACAATGAAAGACTTTAATACGACTTCCTTCTTTCCGAGAAGGGGTTGGTTTGAGTTACCAGCGATATTAGAAGTGAGCTTCAGCTAAAACTCAACAAAAGCATACAGGAAACCACAGGCTATTTTAATGTGATTATGCAAGTCAGGTGCAGGTAAGGGCAGGATTTTTGTTTTGTTTTTTAATAATAGATTTCAGCCATGGAAGGTGTTTTACCTTCAGCTCTCTTGAAAATAAATAGTGCCGAGTTTTTTTAAAAGCTGGCAAGATGGGGATTGATGTTTATATTCGTAGAAAGACTAAAATGGATCCTCTGTTGCCATCTTCATTTAAAAAAGAATTGCACCCTTTTAACAAATAAAATGTGGGAATGTCTTGTATCTAATTGTTGAGGCTAATTTCAGACTTCTTCATTTATAGTATTACTTGCAAAAATCTTTGGGAGAAAGCAACTTGCCATTAATGTATTTCTGTAAATACTACTTTGTTAATATTAAACTGAGTTTCTGGAGAGTCTCTGAATGGTTGAGCGTAGCTGTATTTTGTAACAGGAGTACAGGTATACATGAAAGCTATTTTGTAAATAAAAATACTATAAAATACTCTTTTAATTCTGTCCTGAATTACATTCAATTAAAAATGGGGGGAAAAAAGGCAAAGCTAAAGCTTGTAAGTGATTTTTCTAGTTAGAAATATTTTAGCGTTTTTTTCCTTACTAACAGCTGTCACTTCTTATGAAGACCTTGGCCTGTTTGCATTTGGATCAACTGGAAAGGTGAGTAGTTGTTTTTACCTGTGTATTTTAGTTCTTGCTCTCGTGCTTCTGACGTACAACTGCTCTTTCCGTAGTAAAGAGATAGAAATGAAATAAGTAGTAAAATTCCTGTGTCCTCGTATGCTGCAAAATCTGTTACATCCTGAAGCATTTTGCTACATTTCAGTTAGCGTGTCTGGTCTGTGGAAGCCCAAACTTTAGTTAACTGTAAAACAGATGTTCCTTAAAGACAAGATTTTGTACTCCTTTCCTGTCAGTATGTTAATTTTTTAGTTGGATGTGCAAACACGTGCTCACTGGCATTGCTGTCGAGTTGGCTCAGCAATCCATTTGAGGGTTGGTAGAGTCCCATCGTACCTCTGCTGTAAACTGTTGAGAGACAGGTAAGTGATTTACCCTTGGTGTTCTGGCATTTGTTAGAGACCCAAGAGAAGCCTTTGCCTTTCGTGTAGTTTCCACAATGGGAACAATTAATGCATGTTATATTTTTTTCTCCTGTTTAATAAACTCTTCAGATGAATGTTGTTTCTTGTTTAGCTCAGGATTAAAAAACAAACAAAAAACCCCAACAAAAAACCACTAGCAAACTAACCATTTTTGGTATAAAAGTAATGAACATGTAAGCCGTGCCTTTTTAGTAGTGTGTACTGTATCTGGTTTTCCTAGTAGGCAATGTTGCCCAGTAATACTGGGTGCACAGGAAATACTACTTGTGAATACGGCACATTTAATATTACGACTTCTGTGCTTAAGTTACATGATACTAAAAGCAGATTCTACCACACAGAAGTGCAATTTTAATGGTTTACTGAAACAATGTCATTTTCTTTTTTAAAATGAGTTCTGCTTAACAGGCTAGAGTCTGATTTCTTCTGTTTTAATGTAACTGGAAATTAAATTTAAGCTATTAGGTGTTTGTAAGACTTCCATTAACGTTAATAAGCAGATATGAGTGTAGTCTGTGAGGATCAATGTTTATCGATCAATGTTAAGATGTGATCAACCTCAAGAGATAATAAAGCTTGATATTAGCAAGATATGAAATAAAATTATTTTTATAGGAACTGCACTGTACACAGTAACCACAAGCCATTAGAAGCAGAAGTCCTAGAAATGTAGAGCTTAAGGAGATACTAAAATGTGACTTAGCCTGCCTTTGCAGGGCTAAACATACATAAACTACTCTTGGCAGATGTTTATCTAACCTGTTATTTAAAAACTTAAATGAAGGCAATTTCACAGCTTCACTGTTTAGTCAACAACTTCTTTTTTTTTTTTTTTTGTTCTCCCTAATATGCTTTTTCATAATTCTTGGTTTAAATAACTTGTGCTAAAAATCATCTGGTCTTTTATTTTCAGCGTGCATGGAGAGTGCTGGAATATTTCTGAGTTAGGATGCTGTTGTTTTGATAAAATAACTAACTAAAGTTCGTCAAGCTTTCCTTATGAACTGATGTTTCCTGGAACACTTACCTTTCTCTCTTGAAGTATCTTTGATATTTATACACCTTTCTTAAAAGTTGCCTGCAAAATGGAACACAGTAAGCTGGCTGCGAACTTGACAGTGGCAAGAAATGTAATTATTACCGGTATTTTAGATAGAACATGGCTGGTACTATGTCCCGAAAATAGATTTGCTGTTTCCGTGGGTGCTTCACGCTCCTAATTATGTGCTCTCAGACTATTTCATCTATTTGAAATCTAATAGCTCTGTCATATATTTAAAGTCTACTTCCCGCATGCATTGCTTTTAACTGATCTTGTTGATTTTTAGACTTTTCTAGTTTATCACAACCATTCTGAGTTCTAATCTTTCCTTGAGTTGGGCACAGATGGCTTTTTTTTTTTTTTCTTTCTTTAAAGTAATACTTACTCTTCCCTCACCCAAGTAATTTGCTAATGATACAGGCAGACCGCTGTAGGACCTGGCTTGAACTGGCATCTTAGGTTGACAGTAAACTACGGGTTACCTGCTCTTGAAGTAGAGCAGTTATTCAACCTTATGGTGATTTCCTGTCAAAAATACTTCTCTGAGATTTATGAGACTGGATATTTTGTGCTATTGGAGGATTGCTGATTCTCCCTTTCCAAAGGCATGAAGTGTTTGTTTCCATCTATGGCAAATTCCAAGTTACCGTTGTTTGGTTGGGTTTTTTTTTTTTCCCTCCTTCCTTCTCCTGGTGACTTTTGAACTGACTTTGAATTAGTTTAAAATCTGATGTGATTTTCTAGCTAAGCAACTGAAGAAATGACAACTCTGCTTTCAGCTTTTAGTCAAGAGTACAAATTTGGTTTTGTTCTCATAACTGTGGCTTAATTTCTTCCAAGTTGACTTAATGGTAGCCCTCACGTAGGAAGGTCCTGCTACATCAAGAAGAGCAGCGGGTAAAAATTAAAACTGTACCAGATGATTGTACTATTTTAGAACTGAACTGAAAAGAAAACACAGGGAGAACTTCAGACGCTTTTAGGGTTTTTTCAGTTGGAAGTTAAGTCTTTGGATTCAGACAAATATTTTAATAGCCTGTGTTTGTTTTTACTTCCGCATCGGTCCAGTATGAATAATCACAAATGCTAAAGATAAGTCCATCTAGTGTAGTTTAAAAGAATAATGACATTCATGACAGTTAAAAATACTCAGGTTTTTGGAGGAGGAAGTAGCTTGTACAAATCTCTGCTGTCTGATTGTCTTTTCAGAGGTGAATGATTGTTTTCATTTGTACTCACCTGATGTCGATTAGAATGCAGAACAGGCTTCACACTGTAACTTCTCTTGTTTTGTCATCTCAGAATGGAAATGCAGTGTTTTCAGGGGGATTTTTTGCTTTTATATTCATTTTAGATTGCATTGCTTTCCATGTGTTAAACTCTTCAGTAAAGAGAAGATGCCCTTCCTTTCAATTCTAGTCATTGCTTCTACATCTGGTCTGTTTAAGATAATACATATGTGTTTTATTACTGCTATAGACATATGATTTCAGTTATCCTTACCTTTCTAAAGAAATCAATTTTTTTTATAGGTCCTTGTTGCAACTACAATAATTATCCAGAATATTGGAGGTAAGAAACTTCATATGCTCAATATTAACTGAGTAGAGTATAACCTCTACGGTCTACATAGCTCCACAAACACCAAAGGCAGTAAATAAATGAAAGTGTCCTTAAGACACTGCTTAAAAGGACAGAAAATGTAAAGAAAAGGCTTATGCAGTCATGCTAAGCGGAAGTGTTACAGTCGTTGGGTAGGTGGGGGGATGTCTGGTACTGCATCCCAGGATGGATGCACATCCGTTAGAGCTGGCATCGCTAATTGGAAGGGGCTGAGGAAGTATCATCTACTCTCCACTGTTCTCTACGTTTCCATCTGGTAGCTACGTTTTATCGTATCATTCATGTGTTTTGGTTTTTGCTGTTGGAACTTGCTTATGCATTTTAGTGATTTGTGTAACAACTGAATGTTTACTTAGCCGTGGAGTTTTGTATGTTCTTTACTGATGGTAGCTTTTTTTTCTCTTGTTAGTTCAATGCCTTGGTTTTTTGGGGGGTTGTTTAGTTTGCTCATTTTCATTGTGTGAGCTGATAATCTATGTTGTCATATGCTGGGTTGTCCAGTTACATTATTTGTATTTTGTCTTCCTTGGTGCATGACATAATAAAATAACACTAGTTGTCTTTAAATGCTTAGGCGATTTTTCTGATACAAACTCTTACTCAGGTATGTTCACGTACTTGAAAGTTACTAAGTTACAGTGCCCTTAGAAATTACTTGTCTGAACGTAGGCAACAGAACAATTTTAATTTTTTTTTTTTGGCCATAAATGTTTTGGATACTTTGGTATCTTTTCTTATACTAAAAGCTTCAATAATAAGAAGTGCATAATTGAAATGCTATGAAAACTCAAGCATTAATTTCAGGCAGGAGTGTACACATTAATTCCAAGATTAAGGATTTTAGAGGATGTTTTGTATCAATGAACAAACTTTTTAATTTCCTTTCCCGTTTGAGGGGACCTTTAAATAAACAGTAGTAGAGAAGGAGGTATACACAGTACAGGTTCTGGAGACTCTGGGATCATGTATAAGACTCTGTGGTCAAAGGAAATGACTCTCATTTCTTCCTCATAGCAGTTCATAACATTCTCTGCATCATTTCTGATAAAATTCATGTCAGTAACTCCAGAGCCCCAAACTATCGCGTGCTGAATGTTACCAAACTACTTATTCCATCTTCTGCAGTGGCCTTCTCTGCCAACAAGTTGGGCCTGGTTTGCCAACCAGTGGCCTTCCATTTAATTAGTTAAAAAGTAGGTTTTTGCAAATTGAAACTTTTCTTTCAAATATTTTTAGTGAACTCATTTTGATGGAAGCTTTCAAAACTATGTTTTGTTTTTTTTCTGGTTCCAAGGGCAATGTCTTCATGTAAGAAAATGGTAGTAGTTCATGCATCTTGTATGTTCATTTGCAAAGATCACTTAGCTTCAAATGCACTGAAAGGAGAAAGCTGACTTTCCTTCTCTGAGTCAGTCAGGGTTAGCAGTGCCCAAGCGTGCCCCGGTCTGTGAGGAAGTGTGATCTGTGGAAACGTGGGTTGCAAGTTGGGCCTCCTTGGCACCTTCTCCCGTACAGAAGGTGTTTTGTGCTGTCATTGCAAGGAGCTGTCGCAGCTTCTGTTTAGTATTTAGATTCCAGTTTGGGAGCAGAGCTCCCAGCTGCGTTATTTTTCTTCTTAACAACTGCCTTTGGCAGAGTCCTGTGATGCTGCAGTCCAAGTCAGCAGAGCAGCGCTGTGTGAGGAACTGTCTTTGAAGATGACTCTTGAAGAAATGCATAGAAAGAAGTTTTTCTTGTCCTTCTGGTCCTTCTGCAGACTTTAAATTGGAGTGGTGAAACTGTGGAGCATAGTTTGTCCTGCGTGGGAGCCATGCTGGAATTAATTGTGAAACTTAGGTTCTGCCCTCGGTGCACTTTGGTGGGAGTTCCCCTCTTTTTGTTTTTCTGTCTGTTTGAAGAAACCAGCAGCGCCATGCCTGTTGGGCAGACTTCCAGACTGTCAACATCTTTAATTTCAAAGTAAGGCTAAAAATAAAATTGTTTTCTGTTGCCTCCTCCATCATCAGACCTAGGTACGTTGCATCATACAGTATCTTATTTCAAAAGTGATTAGAGAGCATGAGGTAATGAATGAGGGTTTGATTAAAATAAGTAACTTTCCTAGGGTTATTGTCACTCTCGGCATCTAACACGGGCTTTTTTAAAGTTTGGTCTGATCACTTCTAAAAATAATTTAAGTGTGGAAGTGATTAACATTCATTTGTGGTGGAGAGAGCTTTTTAGTAATAATTTTAATGTACTTATGCTTTCCAATTTGTCATCTGTGCTTTTTTTTAAAAAGAAAGCTTAAAGTGCAAATTTGAATTTGACATCCTAATTGCATATGCTCAAGGATTTGTGTAGACAAGGGAGTTGATTTTTCTACTAGCAGCATACCCAAAGAAGAAAAAAAAAATATTTTTCTACAGCTATAGGAAAGCACTAGTTAGCCAAATCTGGAATTTAAAAGGTTAAAAAAACTATTTCAAGTACACTGTTTGGAGTTTTAACATGTATCTCTAACAGTAGTGCTCAAATTTCCTGTGGATTTTTAGTCGTCTCTTGGAACACTGTGTTATGTTAATCCAACTAACACAAGCCAAATACCAAAATTCATTTCAGTACCAAGGATTAACTAAGGATGCATCAGGATAATGCACTAACTTTGCAATATCCAAATGTACATAAGGTCATCTTAAATACTGTGACTTAAAGACTTTACAGAACACACACAAACTAAGCTTTGAGAGTATTTGCCTAGCTTTCCTTATATCAATAGGTACTTGTTCTTGCAATACAGGCATTTGGGTTGAATGGGATGGCCAGTGCGACTAATTTGTATGTTGTTCTATTTGTCAGTATCTTGGCCCAATCCAGCAGCCTGTTAGTCTAAATTACTGGTGATTAGTTACAGGTGAACGGCCTTGTTCTTGAAAGAGCCAGTTAGTGTGTCCGTGGGCTTGCAAAGTGGACACTAGAAAGGAAACTTTCAAATCACGTGCTTCCAGGCTGTTATTTTGTTCACCCGCTGCTCCCGAGCCTTTCCTTTCACCCCAGATCCAAGTGGAATGATCTTCCAGATGTCCATTTCTTGCTTGCCATGCTGTCCTGGCTGGAGCGGCACAGGATTAATTTCTATTTCAGTAATTTCACTTTTTTGGTAAGGTCTCTTCTAATGCTTGAGAAAACTGCGCTTTTAGAAGACTCTAGTGTCTGAATTTGTGGAAATACTTACTTTATAGCCAGCTATGGTGTGTGGGTTTCGAGGTCTCGGTGTTTTTGAGCTCACCAGGTGTGGGGACGAGGAGGAGCAAGACCTGGGCACTCGACCCCAGCTGGCCAGCAGGATTATTTCATACCATGAACGTTGCATTCAATATAAATTAGAAAGTTTGCTGGGGAGTTCTCTCTCCCCCTTTATGGCTGCCATCCTGAGAACTTCTTGC